>JACEIK010000562.1:371863-402127 GCA_018107945.1 Datura stramonium | reverse complement strand
CTATATAAATAATTAAAACATGAGTAGTTAATACATGAACTACTCTAATCCATGACACTAAGGGGCCCATTATTGTTTTGACTATTAAACGCCAAGGCTACGTCTTGTTAATTTGCTTTCCTCGTAGCCTCGTACGGGAGAGAGAGACCAGACAAAGTCTTCTTCTTCATCCATGTACTATCTTTGGAGCGTGTCTGCAGTTATTAGTGTGAACAAGAAATTTTCCCTTTAACACACTTCCATAAGATTATCAAGACTCTCGGGACTTGGGGATCCATCCCATTTCAGCTCTTTCGGAATTTTTTTACACCCAAAATATTGCCCAAGAAACAGCAATTTCACCTGCTTTTGTTTCTGCTATTTCGAGGTACTTTTGATTTGGAGTTTTATTTGTTTTTTGCTTCTTATAATGATTTGTTCTTTCTTTGCTGGGGTTTTCCTCTTTTTTTTTTTTCTTTTTTAAATATTCTTTTTTTTTCTTCTCTGAAACTTGATTCCCTTGTCTTTTATATACAACTTGCAAAAAATGGACTATTTGATGTCACTCTGAGATCAAGAATCCCAGCTTAAATAAGTTGGTTTTTCTCAAAGTTTGAATCTTTATGAAAATCCCTCTAAATAGCCAACTTTTACTTCTTCTTTTTCCTGTTTTTCTTTTTTGGATTTTATTGGGGTTGATTTTGAAGCAAATATTGAGCTAAGAGTACTCTCAATGAGCCTTGAAAGTCAGATACTAAATTGATTCTACTCAATTTGATAAACCATGATTTTTTTATGTGTTAAATTTCTGTATTTGTATATACTTTTTTGTTTTATGTTTTTCTAAATGTTGTTGTGTCAATATCGTGAACAGTTGAACCAACTTTATGTTTTTGGCTGAGAAATTGCTTTTTATGCTTCACTGTGTCCACCTTTCCCTTTGAGTTACCAATTTATTGGAAAGTAACCATGATGCGTTGCTGCCAGTATCCATTCTTAGGTGCATTTGTTTTAGTCTTGTGTGCTTCCAATTTCGAATAGTCCCACTTTGGTTGTAGTTAGGGTTAAACTGGTCTCCTTATACAGTCTTGGGAAATCCTCCCGCCATGAACTAACTTTTTGGGGTTGGGTTAGGCTAAAAGTCCGTTTCTATGACATTCCACGGCCCGTCAAGTTGATAAACAGAGTTGAAATCCTTTTGCTTCTGTCAATGAAGAAGGAAAGAACAAAACAAATTGTAGCTTTAGAGGAAAGAGATTGAGGATGGTTTGACATAAACATGCATCCATTGTCATGAATGAGCAGCTCGCTATAGTTTGTTTCTGAAGATTTACCTTTAAATGCAAGTTAACCAAAGAATAGTTAATCCGGGCTTAAATCACTTAACTACAATTAGCAGTTTGGACTTAATTTCCCCCTCAAAGTTGATGATGGTTTGGGGTGCCCGATTTCTTTTAGGCATGAAAGACCCTCTTATACCCATGTTAATCGTTAGTGTTTATGCTATCCTTTATATAGTAGCCCATTTCCGATAAACTGTGATTTTCCAATTTACTGGGCAGTAATAGTGAGGATTTTCTTTAATTTTGCAGGCTCTGATTTTGGTTTTGGTTTCTCCTAAAGCAGCTTTTGGTCATTGTTGCATCCTAAAGTTATGACTTGCTTCCCTTTATTCTGTAGAAAACGTCAGTCATCAACTAGGCATGCACCTGAATTTGATGATGGTAAGCACTAAAGGTCCTCCATTTTATATAATTTTTGGATGTTCTTAATAATTGTGCCATTCAACAGTATTTTATCTTTTGTATACCACATATAATTTGTTCTGTACGTTGAAAAGATTATAATAAGTTGATTCGCAACAGAGCTCTCTGGCGTCAAGAATGTCACTCTTTTCTCCTATAGGCAGTTAAGAATTGCCACAGATGATTTTAGTCCTGTGAATAAAATTGGAGAGGGTGGATTTGGTTCTGTTTATAAGGTAATGACAACTGTTTTCCTTCTACCTTGTTATGAATTGGTGGTTCAAATATTATGTCTTGAAGAAGTCTTATGGCTTTTTACTATTCGATGCTATGAGCAGGGAAGGCTAAAAAGTGGAAGCATGGCTGCTATAAAGGTTCTTTCAAGTGAATCAAAGCAGGGCGTCAGGGAGTTCTTGACAGAAATTAAAGTAATTTCAGACGTTGAGCATGAAAATTTAGTCAAACTCTATGGCTGTTGTATAGAAGACGATCATAGGATATTGGTCTACAACTATCTTGAAAATAACAGCCTTTCTCAAACGCTTCTTGGTAATTTTATTTTCCTGGATCCTTCAGCCGTACTTTTAGATGTTACACTGAGCGTTTTTAGACCGAATGTTGAGTTAGTTTATCTTCCTTTGTATGTATAGCTCAATTATTCTGGTGAGCCTGAATCTAATTTTCACACTCTTGGATGAGTGCAAACTTGCTAATTGTTATTTTTTACATTAACAAATTAATTAACAAATTGCATTGCCCAAAGAACCTTTTTCTTGTTTCTAGCAAGAGCTAACTAGTGTTTCTCAACGATTGTGTCAATCATTATCTTCAAATGTTTGACTGGAGTGTATTTTATGCTTATAACATGGTAAATGCATTTAAAGTTGTCCTTAAGCAAGGTATTCTTTTTTCTTAGTGGGGTGGACGGGGTGGGGATTTAAGAAGAGTGTTTACCAGGCTAACCTCTTGTTACAAGATTCTTTGAAGTCTTAGTTCAATTGAAAGTTAAAAGTTGAGAAGACCGAGTATTATGTGCTTCACATGATCAGTAAAAAGTTAATGGAAAACGCATGGACTTGAATAATCTATCTGTTAAATGAGTGAAATGATTCTGTCGTCCTTGCTGAATCTTGAAGAGTTCTGTTCCTTTGTTTTTTGCTTCTTCTTGTGATTTCTATGTACAGATTCCTGATGTGCGTTTTTGAAGGCAAACTAGATAAACACATTTTTCCAATTCCTATCAGCTTCAGATTAGGTGAAATTTCCCAATAATGTTTCCACTACTATGTTATGAATTGGTTATACTAAAAGCTCCACAATTTCAAGTATCTTGCTCCACTTCAGTCACCATAACGTCAAGAGGGTTAAATAAGATTGTACTATAAGTGGCTCCCTCCGTGGTCCAAGTGAAGTGCATCAAGGGTGGACCATAAAAGTGTTTGAGTTATATCATTTGATATGTTTTAATAACCAACATTATCCTCTAATCACGTTATACAACTAGTTCATTGTAGTTCCGTCTTTAAACACTCAAATTAGTTCTTCTGGATATTCTGCATACAGGTGGAGGACACAGTAGCATCCAGTTCAGTTGGCGAACACGGACTAAAATTTGCATTGGAGTTGCAAAGGGGCTAGCTTATCTTCATGAGCAAGTGAAGCCACATATAATTCACCGTGATATCAAAGCGAGTAATATTCTCCTTGATAAAGACTTGACACCCAAGATTTCAGATTTTGGCCTGGCAAAGCTCATCCCTCCCAATGCAACTCATGTTAGTACACGTGTGGCAGGAACCATGTAAGAATCCTATCTGCAAATTCAACTGATATTTCTTTTTGTCATGCTGTTCTCAAATTCCATCTTGAGTTCATGTTCAAAAAGCATGCTAGTAGTACATTTTGTTATATCGATGCTGATGTGAATAGAGGAATTGAATAGTGTATTTTTTGTGTCTCAGACAACTCCTAATAGAAATCAATATTCCTCTTATAACTTGATTCTTGGACCTTTGATATGTTCTAGGCTGCTTCATGGAATAGCAAGTTATTTTTTAGGTAATACTAGTAAAATCATCTTGCTTGAATCTACTTTCTATGTGACTTGTCGATTTGAGTTATGCGAGCACTTTTATGTTTCACCATTATATAGTTGACTAAATTATTTTATGTAAATCAGCCAAGGAATAATATGAGTGCATAAAATATTATGGACAACTGGGGTATTAGAAAAGTCATGTCAAATTACTTTCTATGGTATAATAGCTTCTGTTAAGTAATGCCATGTACTTCATTCTTTCTACTGTCATTATGTTCCTTTTTACCCACTTTTGCTTGCTCCTTTCTGCTAAATGCTCTGAGTAGTGAGTATCTAGTTTTATACACTCAAATCCACGTCTTTTGTCCAGTGGTTATTTGGCACCAGAGTATGCAATCAGAGGCCAGGCAACACGTAAATCAGATGTTTACAGTTATGGTGTTCTTCTGATAGAAATCGTCACAGGAAGATGCAACACAAACTCACGTTTACCTATTGACGAACAATATCTCCTTGAAAGGGTATGACTTGTCGAACCATACATTCATTCATTTTAAGGATTGCATGATTGCTGCATACGGCGAGAACACAAGCTAAAAACTGAAATTTGATACTAACTGATTCATGAATTCACAAGCTGTAAAACTAATCTTATGAAAGAATATGAAATTGCATGCGACAATGAAAATCCTCAGTGCAAGATCAACATAGCACATTAAAGAGAAGAATGAATCATTTTGTTTGCTTCTCTATTTTCCTTTGTGTCTATAATCTTTAAATGAATATGCTGAAAGCTGTGGGATGACTATTTTCTCGCGCGCGTGTGTGTTACAGACATGGCAACTTTATGAAAGAAAGGAGCTGGTATTGCTAGTAGACACGGCTCTAGACGGGGATTTTGATGCTGAACAGGCCTGCAAGTTCTTGAAGATTGGGCTCCTCTGCACTCAAGACAGCTTAAAGCTTCGGCCATCCATGTCAACTATTCTCAAGATGCTAACCGGCGAGATGGAGGTAGATGACAATAAGATAACAAAACCAGGCTTGATCTCTGATTTCATGGATCTCAAGATTAAAAATGCCCCTAAAACTCGCCCTGAACAAATTAACGCAGCATATGATTATGTATTATCCTCAGAAAATACAACGACGTTGCCATCCACGAGTTCTTCTCAAGGGAACTCGACGTTCACAACCGTTGCATATGATCAAAGCATTTGAGCTAGATTTTGGAGCGGTGGAGGGAGGAAAATAGTTTGTATTTGGTTGAACATTGCTTTCAAATTACTTTGTTTCTTTTTGGGTATCTTGGGTTGATGAGCATATGTAAATTGTTCACATGATGTTAGAAAATAGTGTATGTTGTAAATTTGAGGCGTTGAATTCAAGAATTGTAATTCAGTGTAGCTGGTAAAATTATTACAAGGGACAACTTATTCTACTGCTTAACAAGGAATCTTTAATCTTTAATTTCTGTTTCAAATTATCTGTCTTATTGTGACATGAAAGGACTTTTTAAGTATCATAAAAATGATGTCCCTGTTTAAAATAATTATCATAGAAATCTTTTATAGACAAAATAATGTCCTTGGGTTCTCTGTTTGTTAAAAGGTCAGGGCTGTTGAAAGATTCTGTTGTCGACATGACAGTGTATTGAATGAGCTATTTCTTGTTGTCAATGAACTGTATACTTTAATTATTAAAATCTTATTTGCCAACTCTCCAATAGGGGCGGAGCCATCATTATTACTATTATACATTCCACCCAATTTTATTGTTTTTCTTTAAATTCTATAATTGTATTACAAAATTTATATTATATGAACTCCAACTCTGCATAACCAAATGAATTGACTCAACAAATATGTTTCATGGTACTTTAAAAATATATCATAGTTTCTTGATTAATGCATAATTGTCTAGTCTTTTTCAAAGTTAACAGGTGTACGTGCACCCGAATCCACTAGATAGGTGTGATTTAATTTTTTCCTTCATTATTTATTCGATATTATACATTAACCAATAAAATTCCACAATCACAACGTATATATATTATATACTTCTATTTCAAAAAATAAAAAAGTAGGCTGTCAAACGTACAAAATTACTTATCTTACATAGTATCACTTAAGAAAGGATAAAAAAAGTTATTCCCATTATTATATTCAGTTATAAAAGTTAAGAGGAAAAATGTCAAGTTAAAAACTTAGAGAGAACTTTCCCTAAAGTCATAAACTAGTGGGACGGCTTTGCAAATTTTAAAACCTAAATAACTGGCGGACTGAGGACCCGAGGAACAAAAGTCCAAATTTCATTCAATTTCAAATAGTAACTTTTCAACAGCCCACACGACCAACTCAATTATTTATTTATTTATTTATTTATTACGAGGAAAGTGACAAATATATCCTTCCACTTTATAATTTAAAACAGATATATATGATATACTTAATATATACTTTCCTCATCGTAAATATTTATTTAATTTAAAATTAATTGAAATTTTATATAATTTACTTTTTTTTTTTTACCCAATCAGACCAAACAAAAAAGAATCAAATGCAACCCAAACACATTTTAAGATTGAATAGAAGAGAAATTGAAAATCAAACTTAAAAAAACACAAACAATATCAATAATATAAAAAAAATAAAAAAAATAAAAAAAATAAAAAAAATAAAAAATTAAATGATTAAAAAATTTTAAAAACGAAAATTTCATATTTGTGTAATTTCTAAAAAAATTAAAAAAATTAAAAAAATTTTAACTTTATTTATATCTTTATTTATATTATTAAAAGCTATAGTTGCAAATTTAAAAAATATATATAAACAGTTCATAAAATCTAGACCTACTCGCACTTTACACTCTCACCTGATTATTTTTTTTGTAATTTTCTCGTTGATTTCTAGGGTTCTAGGTTGTAATGTTGTTTCTGTAAGATGTTCATTATCAGATTCTGTTAAATCTTATAACAATCAGTACAAACAGAAGAATGTGAATTGAGATTTTGTAGTAAAATTTGAGAATTTTTTTGTAACAGAAAATGGGAATTTGCTATTCTTCAAGTAAAGGAAAGAGCAGCGACAGGGAATGTGATAGTAAGAATGAGAGTAAAAGGATTGATTTGAAGTTGAGGAAGAGCAGTTCTTCTAATGGCGATTTCAGTACATTTATCAGCAAGTTGAGTGGCGGCGGAGTCGTCGGAGAAGGAGCTGACGAGAGGGGGCTTCAACAGATTCCGGGAAGGTTAATTGGGAATGGTGCTAGTACTGTTGCTTGTTTATATACTCAACAAGGAAAGAAAGGTATCAATCAAGACGCCATGATCGTTTGGGAGGTTTGTCACTTAACTCTGTGGATGATAAAATAGTATGTGTGTGTTATTTTTCCCATTTATTGTATCTAATTCACAGGGTACCTGTTATATCCCACCGGTACAGAGTCTGGACGCGCCCTCGAGTGTGTATGTGCATGAATGTCTTACAATTTGAATCTGCTATTTGTTCCTAAACACCTAAATGTGTATTCACAAATTGATTTTTTGTGATACTGTGTCAAATATGAAAGTAGATTGATGTGCATGCTTACTATAACTCTATGGGCTCCATTTTGGAGTTTATTATGCTGATTTGAATTTGGTGTTCGGGAATAGTGCTGAGTTTATTTAAAGGTTATTATGCTTCACTGCATCTGTCATAATTGGAATCCCACTTACTGTTAATTGTTGAACCTTCATAGGAGCTCATCAAAGATTGAGTAGATAAGAGTAAAAAGATGAATAATCTGAAAATGGATTGATTTGAAGTTTTTTCCTTCTCTGTGATGGATATTTTTTCTCTCTAATTTGTTTGACATGAGCTTCCTTATAGGAGCATCCGTTGGTGCTTGAGTTTCGTTATAGGTTTTCTCATTTAAAATTTCCAGACTGCTGTAGTTCCTCTAGTACCTTTTTTGTTTGCTTTTGGGTTGTGGTGAATCTAGAAGTTGAATCTTTTAATAGTCTACACATGCTATTTTGTTCCTATGCTCCTTTACTTCATCAGTTGAGGGTGGCTGTCTTAACAAAATAACTTTACTGCTGATAACCAAACACCAAATGGTAGTTCGCTCAACGACCTTTATTCCCAGGCCCTCTTTGGAGTTTTAATTGGGTTTCTGCTTCATCTTGTTACCATCATTATTGAGCGTCGAAAATTGTGTAGGAAAGCATAGTTATTGTCTCTTGTATTTCGTTTAATCTGTTATTTGACAACGATAAATTAATTTGTTCTTGTCTATTGGGTCAGTTTATGACTTGGTTGGAATGTTTCTACAATAGAATTATTGTTCGAGAAGCGATACAGTCCTATGTGGAGTATTTGATGGACATGGTCCTCATGGTCATATGGTTGCAAGAAAAGTTCGAGATTATCTTCCGATTTTGCTGCGATCAGAGTGGGAAGCTAAATCCTCTGGTGATCAAATTGCTGTATCCAAGAACGGAAATACTAATGGAGGCTTACATTTTGACGACATCGTGGATGATGATTTGGTCGAATCAGTGGAAGCTGAGAACAATGAAAAATTCCCAGAAATCCATCTGCCACTTAAAAGGTCAATGTTAAGGGCTTTTAGATCAATGGATAAGGAACTGAAGTTACACACCTCAATCGACTGTTTCTGCAGCGGGTCAACTGCTGTTACTTTGGTAATGAAGGTAATTACCATAATCCTGGTTTCTTTAGCTTCAGCTGGAATTGATAATTTAAAACTAGTGTAACTTCATTGAGGCTGGAAAAGCAGCATGGTCCATACTCGTCCGATGTGCATGTTTTGAATCATTGTGCATCAGTAGCTAAGCGCATGTATTTTATTTGCTTCTTCTGTCAAAAGAAGGATATAATAGTTTCTTCTAGTAAGTAATTCAGCATCAAAATCATAGTTACTTCTAGAGGACCTTGGTTAGTACATGGATAAGGAAAACTGGAATTGTTGCTGGTAAAAATACTTTAACCTTGATCAGTGAGTTATTAATGTTTCAACCCAAAATCTTCTTCAATCAACACATTTTGCATTTTTTCTGCATAGTTCTATTCTTGCATCTGGCAGTTCTGTGCACCAGCAGCTGATCCCTCCCTAGTTAATTGGTAGCAATATTTTGAAGAATGACTGGCCAAATTGCTCCTCTATGTGGTGCAGATTTGTGTTTCTATTAGAAAAAGAGAAAGTTGAAACATTTTCATATAGTCCAAGCTATGTTGGCACTGTAGTCTTCCAGATCACCCTCCAATGCCACGTTTGTGCTTGCACTGGCTGAGTAGCATTAATATTTTGTAGAATGAGCTTACAGTAAAAGAACCTTTTTTACTCACCTATATTTGGCTTATTACATTTACTTGTCTTTTTTCTTTTTGGCTGAAAAAGAAAATATTCTTTTTGCTGTCCACGCTATACTGCATAGGTTGGATTAATCATGAAGGTGTAGTTTATTGATTCACCTTCTCTTTTCCTTACATTTAAATACCCCTAACACACTGGTATTGTGAATCAACAATAGATGGAGTTAACTATATAGGAGGAGGACCTGCACTCTATAAAAGTTCCTCTGTCTCTCTACTTGATGATTTATCTACAGTATGCTTCTTCCATGTTCAGTTTGAACTGGGCAAGATTTCATTCAGCATGATGCTGTAAACAGTCTTAGTGGCTTGAACCTTAAGATGAACTACACAAACAGTGTTTGATGTGAGCTTTTTTCTTATCATTGTTAATCTTCCAGAATAAGTTGGCTACTGTTTTAAATTCATGTTGTACAACCAGTATATCTATGCCAATATGTGGTCAGACCATTCAAAATATATTCTTGTAATCTGGAGAGTGCATTTTAGTGCTTCTCACTTACTGTCAGAAATGCAGGGCCTTTTCTTTGCCTTGCACATCATATTTCATGTTTAGTTAGTTAATATCCTGAATTATTTAGAATTTAATTTGTAATTCTTCCTTAATAAACTATTTCCTGTGCATGTAAAGTCATGTAGCTTTTGGATTGATGAATACCCCTGTTGACCAGGATATGATGTTGAAACATTGTACTTTCAGAAAATAATAACGATTGAGTGGGAAGGTTTGCACATGATTCTGCTTTAGCATGGTTATATTTGCATCACTAATTGCTTAGCATCTTGAAAGAGGATAATAACTGATCTTCTGAATGTCCTCAGGGCCAGGATATATTTGTTGGTAATGTTGGCGACTCGAGAGCAGTTTTGGCAACAAGAGATAAAGACAACTCCTTAATGGCTGTACAGTTGACAGTAGATTTGAAGCCTAATCTTCCAAGTCTGTTTCTTTCTGTCTCTCTCTCTCTCTCTCTTCCCCGCCCCACCGGACACACACTGTGCACATTAGCTGAAGGTGAAATCACTTAAACTTATTGAAATCAGTTGTTTTTGACTTCCTCTTGTAGGAGAAGCTGCTAGAATCCATAAATGTAAAGGTAGGGTTTTTGCACTGCAAGATGAGCCAGAGGTTGCACGCGTGTGGTTGCCAAATTGTGACTCTCCAGGTTTGGCAATGGCCAGAGCATTTGGTGATTTTTGTCTTAAGGATTTTGGGTTAATTTCTGTGCCGGAAGTGTATTACCACCACATTACTGAAAGGGATGAGTTTGTCCTCCTTGCAACTGATGGGGTATTTTTCTTTATCTCGTGTTGTTTAATCCTCTATCAACCATACAGAAAACATACTGCATCTTATTCTTTGTGATACCACATTTACATTTTTGGTTTCTTAATATTTTGACTTTTGCGATGTAGGTTTGGGATGTCCTTTCTAACAAGGAAGCTGTGGATATTGTGGCCTCTGCTCCAAGCCGTGCAACAGCTGGCCGAGCTCTTGTTGACTGTGCTACTAGAGCATGGAGACTAAAATATCCGACGTCAAAGAATGACGACTGTGCTGTAGTATGCTTTTACCTAGACTCCACACCTGTACCTGATGTCAAGGTGATAGAAGGCCAAAATAAGCTGACAAATTCCCCTGAAGTGGAAATTAAGACGAATACTGTAGATGGAAATAAGCTGACAAATTCCCCTGAAGTGGAAATTAAGACAACTATTTTAGATGGAAATAAGCTGACAAATTCCCCTGAAGTTGAAAATAAGACATATACAATAGATGGAAATGTTGGAAGATCAGATACTGGAGCTATTTCAACTTCTCAGACTGCCCGTCGTGAACATCTCAGTACTAGCCAGGATGCCAGTGAGATAGTTCCAGTCATTGAGTCACTGGAAGAACAGCATTCGGATAAGAGTCTTGGTCAGTCTAAGAGAAGTATAGCTGAGTTCCTCTCAACTGCACAAGATGAGGAATGGTCTGCCCTCGAGGGAATTACCAGGGTTAACAGTCTTCTTAGTCTTCCTAGATTCTTGTCTGCTGAAAAAAGGTCTACCAGTTGGAGAAGAAAATGGTTATGAGACATCAACGCGTCGATACTTGGGTTAACCAAATGGTCTTCATTGGGTATCCCCTGCTGCTGTAGTCAAAGATTCTGTAAATGGAACTGTTAGGTGTGATAGTATAGCTTTCAGTTAAATTGCCAAATCAGATGGCCGAATGGCCTTTACCTATGTTGATCAGACCCTCCAAAGATGTCGCCCTGTCCGTGCCGGATACTTCAAAAATGCATAGCTTTTTGAAGGATCCGGACAACATTTTTGAAGAGTCGGAGCAACATAGGCCTGAAGTGACAGATTGTTGTTGTTCTTGTGGGACTGTCCAAATTGGCAATTCTTTTTGGTAGGAAAAGTTGTATTTGCTGCTTAAATTTGTGTACAATGTCATGGAAGAGGGCTAAGTAGGAAATGACTATTTGTTTCGGTAGTATTGCTTTCTTTTTCCCCTTTTCCCGTCTTATCTACTTCAATTGATTTCTTTTTGTTCAGCAATGGGCTACTGAAGTGCTTTTGAAAAAGAGGAACTGCGGGAACATTTTAAGATTTTAATATGTCAGTTTGATCTGTTTTGAACTTTGGTTACTTGTAGTAGACTTGATGTGACAGTGATGACAAATGGCATCTACGCCAAATCGATCGTTTATTTACAGCTTTCATATAATTGATACTTCGACTCCCCTCCTAAACAAAGAAACGAAGAAAATGCAAAACCAAACTCATCACAAAGATAACAGAATCATGACGAGTAGAAACATGAGAGATAGATCTCACATTAAATCTCCCCCACCTGTCTGGTTTTGTTAGGTTTTCCCAAAGTTCTTAAGAAAAAAACTAGAAAATCAATTATAAACAACAGAAGAGATCAACTCTTTGGCTTGGTGAAGTGTTCCTTGATTCCCGAATCAACACGGAAGAATTGAAAGAGAACTTTACAATTATATTTATGATCTCTTTGCAGCTTTATTATCTCCCAACCCGCAACCCACCTTCTCAAAAGTTTATTGTTCATTACATTATATTGTCATTCCTACAATACAATATGACTGAATGACTGCAGATGTATAATTTTGACTATATGCTAGCTCCGGGCCATTGTCAAGTCCGGCTTAATTTTCGCTGAAGTGTGATGCTTGATCTTCTAAGTTCTGGTCTCAAGGGGATAAACAATATTACAGTTTGCAGGCGTCGAGGGATCCAATGAGCTACTAAAGCAGTAAATCTAAGAAGAGGGAAATCCAACACCTCTGCCCTCATTTCAGCATTAAGCCCAATGTATTATCACAGAGGAAACTCCTTCTGGAGAACATCAAGATTCCGCGAGTCACATGCTTCCAACATATCATTTCGAGATGCACAGCTGCCCAACAAAATAGCATCAAAGAAAAACTCAGTTAATGACCTGCAATATAATGGAGCAACATATGGAATTTTCATCATGTAATGTACCTCAGAGATATTCTCAAATATTGCCAGGCATTGTCTGCCTTGGGATTCATTGCTAGTGCTCGGACATAATAACGGATGGAATCCTCATACATGCCCTGTATGGAAAAGAATATGTTTGAAATTATACAATTTCTCCATGCACTTCTATAAACAATTGAAACAAATTAGGCTCAAGATATAAAAGAAATTTTATTTTTCTACATGAATGTTGCAATTAGATGTCTCTTTGCCTTCCTTGGCTCTGCGAAACTATTGATATAAAACAACTTCATGATTAGTATTATTTTGGGACGGGTGAAACAACTTCATGATTGGTATTTCTGCACTGTTCAGCACATGATTATTAGGAATTCATCTAGAACAACAATTAACAGATGGATAATTCCGCAGATAATACCAGAGTCACAGCTAAAGCTCAAAAAAGACACGCTTACTACTATTAACTTGGGAATGAAGTGTAACTTGAGAACACAAATTAAAAAAAAAACTACATAAAACGTGCTACACGTGTGGTTTATAACTTCCAAAGGCATTGAAAATCACCTGGTTGGCATAACTGATGCCCATGTTTGCCCATGCGCGTACATAGTTAGGCTTTATATCTAGTGCCTGAAAAGTAAAATTGGAATGTCAATAAATCATTTTTTCTTCAGACAAATCTGCACATGGAAAGAAGATTTGATGATACAAAAGCAGAAGACAGGATATGTGACAAAAACTAATGGTGGGGATCAACCAAAAACTTCTCCTTATTTCAACACAGTAAAGTCACAACTCCATGTCTAAGACTCTATACTTACTCTATAGAACTAATACATCTACAAGGAGTTCAAGTGCACATCTAAGTGAATAAGAAGCATTCACACACAATTTTTAAAAGATTCAGATCCGAGATAGCCACAACAAAACTCATCTGATGGGTAACATCTTTCAGTTCAACACACTATTATACTACTATCAATCCCCGCGTAACTACATTGTAAAAATTGCAAAGAGTAGCGCTAAGAATATCCAGATACACCCTAACTGTATTGTATAGAAGCAAACTTGTATTAGCAGGGGCAATATGCAAATGATAGGTGCCTCCTTGTAAGGTTGTAAATCAGCAACACGGTTATCATATCCAGGAAGATCCACCATCATATGTCTCAAATAGAGAAAAATGAGTATTCATTAGGTGAAATGAAGACTACCTGCTGATAAGCCAATATTGCATCAGCACTCTGGACACTGTTAGCTTGTGTTGCACCAAGCTTATTCCAGAGTGAGTAGTCTTTAGGTTTGAGCTTTAGTGCTGTCTTAAAAGATTCAATAGCTTTGTCATATTCTCTTGATAGATTGTATAATACCCCAAGTACTATGTGTACGTCAGCATCATCAGGTGCCATTTGAGCTGCATCCGTAAACAATCTAGCTACCTGTATATCAGATAAATATAAACATCTCAGTTAGCTGCCCCTATTTACAGTTCCTATGACATGGCTCCTTCCGTTCTGCAATGCCGACAAAAGAAGAGGAGGATGAAGAAGACTACAAGGAGAAAGCGAAAGGCAAAGGCAAGAAAGAGCTAGAATGAATACATTGGCCACAATAGCGAAACTGGAGTTACATTTTAGGACTATAAAGTTTAAATTGAACCCTTAACAATATTCAGCAACTGGTATACTTCAGCTTTGTATCCACCTCAGGTATCTATGAGAAGGAAAAAACAGGAAGGAAAGGTAGGAAGAGAAGCTAAATAAGGAGTCTTACGTCAGCATGATAGAAAGAAATGGGCTGTTCCTGAGGGGCAATACTCCCATACTTCGGGTGGTGGCTTAACCAACTATACAAATACTTCAATGCAGCTTGTTGCTCCAGTTCTGGAAAATTACAAAATAAAAGAATAATATTTTTTGAATATGCTAAAATTAGTAATCCTTAAAAGACAAAATTACAGATTACATCTAAAATCAGGATAACTACAAAATCCAATAAAAAATCACCCTCTTGATGCCGTGGTGTTTCTCATGAGAATGCGCATTGCCTAATTAGGTCTTTGCTTATCATGGAGCAAACATTTCAAAACTCAGTTCGAGGGTACAAAAAGCAATAAATCTAGAGGACCACATAATAATGTGAATGTAATCAAACTTTGAAGCCACTATGAAACAAAATTGACTCAATGCTTCACATCACAATAACATGAACATATTAACCAAAATAATAATACTCTTGCTGTTCTATTTATGAAGTTTCTAAACTACATTTAGCAATCAGTACTATAGAACTTTAGGCTGATCTATTTCTTTTCCAATATGAACTCTAGACCCCAGACCCTCCCCAGTGGCCTTTTTTCCACTTCGCTCCTGTGTGTGACCCGATACTCCAATCTCTTGGTTGAAGGAAGGTAGTCCTTTCTACTATGCTTCCTTCACTTACCAAGATTAGGTTCGTCTACCACAATTTCTCACTTGAAATAATAAGAAATCTCTATTGAACTAACTACTTACCATTTGTATGACTTACTCCGAGGGAGAGAAGAACTTCCAGATTAGCAGGATCAGCCTCCTGTGCCCGCATCATAGCAGCTATAGCCTGTGATAAAGATAATTATGGTGTTATGCCTTACCAAAAAATTGAGCTGAGCATTTGTAACTCAAAGAACTCTAGATAGAAAAGGATCTGAACCATTAAACATATCAACATGCATCACTGTTGCATTGGTTTCAGCATCGAGTCTTTACATTTGCTTCAAAAAGTTAAATGGTTGATGCTACTTATGAAATCAATTATTTTCAGCATTAGGTTATTTTTTATCAAACAGAAAAAGATGGGAGAACTCAATTCACACAATTCTTCAGGCATCACAGATCATTATAGCAGTGAAACAACTAAACTCACAAGTTCAATTGGTGAAACGATCTAATAGTGATTAAGAATCAAAATTTTAGAACGGATAATGGCTTGAGCTTTATTCAGGGAAACTTCCAGCAGATTCAAGGATCATTTATGCCAAATATTATTTGGCAACCTCAAAAATAAATTGAAGGTGAACTTGTAAAAAGTTGGTGGTGAACTCTTCTTAAACTATTATCTAATTGTATGTATGGTACTTCTATCATTCAACAAAAACCAGACAGGCAATTTAGGCTTTTGACCATCTTAGGATATCAAGAGGCTTCCGGGTAGTATCATAATTACTAAAGAAAAATCTGATACAAAGATAAATAATAAAGAAAAGAACTTGTATTGTAATCAAGCATGTCAATGTTTTATAACCTCTTCTTGTCATATGAAGTCTTTAATTTTGAACACTGATAGAATAAAAATGCAGTTACAGTTCATCTACCACTCACAGGACTTGGATCCTTTTGCGGATAAAACACATATGGAAATGATTCAAAAAAGATACAGAAAATCAGTGAATGAAGAATGGTTAAACTAATATTAACCTGTTGATCATCATCGTTTTCAGCATGTGCTATCCCAAGTAACCTCCAACCCTCAGCATTTTCAGGGTTCTTCAAGACTTCAGCCTCCAAAGCAAGAACTGCTTCACTTAAGAGACCCTTTCGGAACAGTTCTTGCCCTTCTTTAAGAGGGTTAGGATGACCAACATAAGGGTTCAGATCAGAGAACACATAAACTCCCCTTGATGCATCTGATTGCTGCTTGAGAGCAGCTTGCTCGTTCATATACCTGTTGGACAATGGTAAAACCAAGCACATAATTCAAGGAAATGCATAACCGTTGCATAGCGGTGCACAAAAGCAGAAGAAACATAGGATATGAATAGTGTTGCCGCCATGGAAAGACTGATAAAAAGGATAAAATAACGGAAATGAGAAAATACAGGGGAAAAGCCTCAGAAAGAGAGGAACTAACAGGGATTTTAGTGGATAAAAAATGAGGGGCAAGATTTTCCCTTTTCCCTTTCAAAAAAATATTCCCCTTTTAAAAAAGGGTGACGAACATGAAAAACAGACATGATGGATGAAAAGCATAACCATCACTAAGAGAGAGACAAACAAAATAATTAGAGAGAATTTTTCAAATCAGGTTATTCATGGGCCTCAGTTTGGAAACTCATAATATACCAACTTAACAGTTACAGAAATTAGTATTTGAAAAAGACTCGTAAGTTATCACGAATGGAATACCAGATAATTCATAGTTTCTCAAGCATGGCAGAACTTACTCATCATAAGCCTCTGCCCAGCCATCAGCAGAGGTTTCACCAAACGCTCCTTCGGCAACTTGACGCCCAAATTCATCTGCCCAATCATCATTCACATTCAACTTTGAAAATTCATTTACCCACTCATCATTTACAGATCCATGCTGCTCACGTTCAGCAGAGAACTCATTCACCCACCCTTGTGGTTCACGAGAAAGCTGAAAACAACAGAGGAAACATGCAAATATTGATGTGAAAGGCTTGGACCTCATAACATGTTAAAGGAAATTCATCAACCACAATTATGTTTCAAACCACATATATTAGGTGTTCTCCACAGAGTAATAACAACTGCTGCATAACTAGTCAACAATTTAACAAGGAAACCCCCACTATACTCTCAGTTAACAGAGAATCAAACAAATTTAATCTAAAGACTTTGAACGTAACTGCAAAAAAATTTAAAATATATATTTATTTTTTTGAAAAGGTAAGTAACATGTATATTTTGTCCAAGATTTAAGAAGTTAATATACATATATATATATATGTGTGTGTGTGTGTGTGTGTGTGTGTGTGTGTGTGTGTNGTGTGTGTGTGTGTGTGTGTGTGTGTGTGTGTGTCTATATATATATAGTAGACAACACTATTAGCAAGAGGAAATAGCAAGTTTAAATTAGCTCAAAGCTTCTTGGGTGAGAGAACTCCAGGTTCAACAACTTTTAGTACATCTCATACTCAAAAGATCATAGAAAGACATAACCCACAACTTCTGTGGTAAGATCAACATATGCAATGAACTTGTACTTGCCTCCTCATGTGCAAACTGGTCAGCCCACGTTTGACCTCCATTATGCTGCTGTTCATATTCTGCTGCCCAATCCCCAGAAGAAATTGTAGCAGGCTTGAATTGATTTTCTTCAATCGAAATTTCACCACGACTCATCTTGGATACAAATTGGAGAAATTTGGAATTCTACATGAATTGTTAAAGCAGTCATATACTAGTGGAGGTACTAATGCAATAAGCAAACATTCCAAAAAGAACCAATGAACAGAAATATTGATCTTCTAGCATCTCCTCCACTCGATATATTCTACTCAATTTGTTAAACAACCCTCTTTAGATAGCAAGTATGTCCTTGTGGTGGTTCAGGTTAGCAATCAGTTTCTGATTCATTTTTAGTAAGTAGTCACCATTTCCTGATACAAGCAAAACACCACCTGTGTGAGGTAGCTCATATTGCCGGCCCTAAGCCCGAAAAAAAAGGGGATTGTGGGGGGGGGCTGCCTGCCAGCCAGCACAAAACTAGTCATATAATGAATCCTCAGATTACAGTTATGTTGGGACATGCTCACCTAGGCATGTGCTACATCGGCACCCAGTTGTGATGAAAATAAACAAAGGTGTTCCATCACATTGTCGCCTGGGTGTGAGGGAGTATGAGCAACGGTTCCCAGATCATGGACGGTTGTAAGTAAAGAAGTTAGTTCCACCATATCAGTGTCCCGCGGAAAGGGTCCACATATCATGGGTGTGCGTGGGTAAATAAGCTAGTCCTGGTTCATCCACGCAGATGTAGTGCAAAATAAGAAAGAGTTCCGCATCGTGGATGGATGAGGATAAAGGAGCTAGTCCAAGAGAGAGGGATTCAGGTAAGCAACTTGAAAATAGGTACTTTGATGAGAAAGTCTGTAGATAGTGGATATCTTAATAAAATGAGGAGACTTGATATTGAACGCCTACAGAAAACTAAATGGACGGAGCAAAAGGAGAGAGAGAGAGAGCCAAAAACGGACATAAATTATGGTACTGTTAGAGAGATAAATAGGGATAGGGAGGAAATTATTGTAGAACCAGCACTTAGGGATAAGGTTGTAAAATAAAGCGAGCTACGGATAGGATTATCTCATTAACTCTTGTATGAGAAAATGAGACAATCAGTGTTACAAGTACATATGCTCCAAAAACTGGATTAGTTTGTGGAATCTAAAACTAAATTTTGGGAAAATATGGACACCTTGGTTCAAGGATTCCAGGCAACCAACATATCTTTATAGGGGGAGACTAAATGGTCATGTAGATAATGATAGTGAATGTTTTGACTCAGTACACGAGGAAAATGGTTATGGCAATAGGAATGATGAAGGAAAGACTATCCTAGAGTGTGTTTTAGCCTATGAAAAGTTGCATCAGCCAATATTGTAAAAGGAAATATTCTCACCTAATAACCTTTTAAGTGTGGGGTAGTCATAGTAAAATAGATTTTATCCTTATTGGAAGGTGTGATAAAACCACATGTAGGGATTGTAAACCAGGAGAAACGAAGGTGACACATGTCAAAGGAATATGGAAGGAGATACATGTCGCATAATCATGATGAATCTAACAGTTGATCAGTCCTGGTACTATGCCCATAACTTGGGGATGGTCCCCAATACCTCACATGCATTGATAACCGGCCATAGTACGCCCACAAGAATGACAACATTTATTTAAGCAAATATAAAAAATAATAATGATAAGACTTGGCGCGAAACCTGAAATTTGGGGTCACTGTTTTGAGCTAATGTGTGAGCCAACATACGTGTTTGCTCCATGGCTGCTAGGTTAGGAATATTTGCACCTCTCATTTGACCGATCATTCCAAGTTGGGATTGCTCCTGAAATAGTTAGACACTGTACCCATAAACAAAACAGATAACAAAGAAAGATGGGAGCGAAGTAAAGGGGAACTGGAGAGAGGGTAGCAGACCTCATCAGGCCCTCTTTGACATGTGTGTTATATCAGCACGCCAAATAAAAAAGATGAAATACAATTAGTCTTAATGTGTTCTCTGTGCATTCTCCCTGACATTCAAATACAGGCCAGTCTATGCTTCAGCTCTCTCCGTGATTGTGTGTGCACTGCATGTATGTTTCTCTCTTGCTTCTATAAAGGATCTTTAGTCCATAACTGCAATAGGATACAAATGCTCTAAACATAACTAGTATGATCTCTCTCCCGCACCCGCACCCACCACCCTTATGTGTCTATCTACATGTAACTGTTCTCTCCACTCAACCCCGATGCATTTTGCTCAGAAGTTTAATCTGACAGATTAATAGAACTTATATCCAAATTATACTTTTTCTTTTGGATATTTTTTCAGTAAAGATCCAAATTGTTTCTATGATGAATCTAATTCCACCAAGCATGACAATATTCATAAAGGTAGACTGTTCTCCTCTTTTTCAGTCCCCCTCTCGACCAAAATGCATCCTCACCTTATGCAAGAGTTTAACAGAACTTTCTTACATGCTCAAATTCAGTTGCCCAGCCATTAGCACCATGTTGTTGTTCAAATGATTGGACCCAAGCGTTGGGGTCAGCATGTCCTACTCGGTTCTGTGAAAACTCATTGATCCATCCATCTGCAACATGAGGCGCAGGTTTCATAGCTAATGACTCATTCCAATACTCCTCAAGCTCGGGATATCTTCCAGGCACAGGGCCCCTTCCCCTAACATGATTATCAATTTCTAAAGAAGATAATAGAGCATTAACCTGATGAATAAGATAGTTAGGTTAGTTATACAATAGTTATAAGAAGACAAAATAGATAAACAACAGAGAGCACAAACGTATTTCGGCACATTTGAATAACTGAAGGACCAAAGTAACACAATACAGTATTACCGTTGAAACAATATTTTCTATGCTCGCTCATCAAACAACAGTATTCTGACTCTGTGGAGTTGAAACAACAATTATTTTTATTTCTTGTTCATAAATACAATCTTCTCAGTCCTCACATCTGTTTGGATTTCCTACTTACACAGTTAGGAAAGTCTTATCAATTTCCTTTTGATAGTCAAAAAGAGATAAAAGACTTTTTTATGATTGTGACGAGTTTGGAAAGTCTCACTTAGCAATTACATACACAAAATCTCACAACTAATAATGAATTCTGATGGATGGAAAATACAGTTCGCCAGAGTCATTAATCACAATCACAAAGAACATAAGCTATTTTTTTCAGTTTTGATATTTATTTTGAACAACCAGAAAGAAGAGATAGTGATTGTTTATATCTTCTATCAGTTAACCAACGTCTACTTTATTAATACCATATTAGATTTCCAATTCGAGAAAAGGTAAATTTAATACATAAGTCTAGTGAATTTTTGTTTCACGGATAGTACTTCAGTGTCATTAATTGAGTAGCATTACATGGCTAGAAACAAAACCTGTCCATTTATGAAGTCTTCACTTTTATCAGCAAAAAAATGTCGGGCCATGATCGTGCTACGATCCCGTATGCATTGCTTGTCACCTTCTGATAAACCTAATAATGGCAATGAAGCAGGACGAAACGGAACACCACCATGACTGCTGTTGACAAACGAGTGCAGAAAGCTTGACAACACTTGTTGCGGAGGCCCTAGATTCAGGAAAAGGCGATCAAACTCATGAACATACAACAAAGTGTGTAAAATTAGTTCCTCAAACATCATATTATACTATTTCCTTCACACACATTTGCATTCACCATCCGCATAGCTTATTGATGTTCATTAATTATCCATCTTTTTTTGAAAAGGACAACACCAAGAAATGCCAAATGCGATCTAAGTACAAGATCAATCCTTTTCTCAAATGTGCCTTTTACCTGGATGGCAGAAGATATCGTTTTATTCTTAAAGGCACGGATATCTATCATGTCCTTCGAAAAGCTGAAGCACAATAAATGAACTCATATATGATTTTCCACAATCAGATATGAGAATATGAGTATAACTTAGCACTTCGTTCATCCACAGTATATACACACAACAACTGCTTTGCAGGATATTTGTAATGATATTCATCAAAATTAACGATTGAAGAGACTGTTCAGTGTTACCATTCAAATCTGGTTGAAGTCGGGCATGCTCCAAAGGGATGTTTGCCATGTGCGGACTTCCATGAGCGAAAGGAAGTTGAGGCCTTTGTATCTCATCCCAAACATCAGAGAGCCTATTCTGATCCACAGAATGAAACCCTTGAAGGAAATGGGAACCCTGAGAAAGTTGTATTACAAGTGAGTATGCATTCACAGGTAGATCCCTCCTCAACCCACGAGCATCTATATATATAAACCTGAATATTAGGCTGAAGTGGATGTTCGAACTCCGATCCAGGAAGAGTGACCAATGGTTCTTCAACACCCGCAAGGAAGTTGCCATTGGACGATGTACTAACCGATGTAGGGATCTCTTTTAGCCTTTCCTGTAAGGAGATGAATCATTAATCAAGTTAATGTAAGTCCATAACACATTTACACACAATACACCTTGACTCTGAAATGTCATTTAAGCTGATCCAGACTTAAATTTGTGTCCTTCTCGGTCTATTCTGTCCACAGAATCGTTCAATATAGTTACATCAATGTAACTAATTTGTTCAATATAGATACATCAATGTAACTAATACAATTTACAACTATGCTGAAAGAAAAATGCTTAGATATAGCAGATGTTCTGAATTAGCTTGCACACACCTCAACTATTCCACCAGGTACCTGCTACTTTTCAACATCATAGATACCAGGTAATAAATTCCTTCAATTTTAAACCATCAAAATGTTTAAGTTAATGGATTAGTAGAAAGAGTAATCATCCAGCCCGATGTGTACTGCACACACCAATAAGGGAGAAGAGTGATTTCCAAACATCCGTTTGATTCCCCATGAATAAAAAAAAGTTTGACAATCAAACCAGATAGGCTCCGATTTAAGTTATTTGCAACTAAAGTAGCATACTAGTTTTGTATAGCTCTATCTAATGGTAATTGGAAAGAATGAAAATTTTCCAATGATGAGAGAAGGAACTCAAAGGATCTTTCATATGTAGTATATTAATGTATATATATACACATATAGTTTTGGTACCTCGAAAGTTGAGAGGAAATAAAAGAGCGTTCAACATCTCATGAAGCAAAATAAGTTTTTCTCAATGTATCAAACATAGGCTGAGAGGACTAAGACCTATAACCTATCAGATTCAACGAATCAATGGACAACAATCACCTTGAATAATTGATATGTTTCAAATTCTAAACCTTCAGATTGAAAGTTATGGAGAATTCACGTAATCACATTAATTTGAGCTCATAGAGTACTGCGCCTTAGCTGCTTCAAATTCTTGTGAAGAAAAGCCCAAAGTATTTACTGCACATTCCAATTAACCTCCCATCATCTTTATTCCAATTGAACAACATGAAATCCCACGGTGATCACTTCCCAATCATGAATTATTCGAAGAGTAATCAAACAAAAACCTTATAGAGGTTTACACCGTTGAGAAAATCTATAGGTGAACCCCAGATGCTTCAACCCCAGAATAAGTACTGCCCCATTTAGAATGGACTAAACTCAACTACATAAAGCACCGAGAGTTTGAAACACACCAGCTCCAATTTAGATATAGTCACACAAGATCCAAGTCGAGGAGAAATGAAGTACATTGTTAACACAGAAATAATTACTAGATACCTAAGTAGGAACTAGAAAGACATTCAGCTTTGAACACAAAACTACCTGTTTTTCATAACACAAACTCGGCACAGATTAGCAATTAGCAAATCGAACTAAATCAGTAGCAATATATAGCAAATATGTAACGAAAAAGTAGCAAGAGCAAACATTAGTAAAATGAATTTCTTCGTGTATGAGATTGCATATCAACCAATCAATCAACTGCACCTTAATCCCACCTCTGAATTCACTATTAATCAGCCGCTTGCTTCTATATGCTTCAAAAACACCACAGTGATCACTTACAAGTCATGATTATTCAAAAAGCAACCAAACAATAACCTTGTAGAGGTTTACTCTGTTGAGAATCTATAGATGCTTCCACCCAGAATAAGTGTTGTCCCTATTAGACTGGACTAAACTCAACTACATAAAGTTCTGCACGGATTCGCAATTAGCAAATTGAACAAATTCTTCAGCAATTTATAGGAAATAAGTAACAAACAAGTAGCTATGAATACACTGGTGAACAAATTTCCTCGTGTGAGAGACTGTATATCAATAAATAAACTGCACCTTAATCCCAATTATATACATCCATTTCACTCTGAATTTAGTATTAATAAGCTGCTTGCTTATATAGGTGCTTCAACCAGAATAAGTGATGTACCTATTAGAATGCACTAAACTCAGCTCAATTAGCAAATCGAACTGATTCGTTAGCAATTTACGCGGAATATATAACAAACAAGTATGAAAAAACTTCTTCGTGTATGAGATTGTATATCAATCAATCAAGTACAACAGTACCTTAATCCGAACTAATATACATCCATTTCGGTCCAAATCATTATTCATAAGATGATTTCTTATACTATGCTTTAAATACAGCAAATACACTGCGCAAGGCAGAATTATCAACTACCTGAGTCTTAGATGAAGAGCCGATAAGTGCGTTAGCGAGAGCACCGAGTGGATTAGAAGAAGAAGAAGTTTCTCCACAACTCGGAGCACCGGTGACCAAGTCTCTCATCGCCATGACTTCGTTCTATTTTTCTTCCCTCTTTTGTCAGTATTATTATACAATAATTGTAGTCGATTGAAAGAAAAAGAAAAGAAAACGAAGAAGAGGTGGTGGTGCCGCCGTCGAGGACCGCGACGGTCGACGGTGGAGTCGGTGAGGACAAGGCCGGAGGTGTAAACTTGTTGTGTAGTGATTGTGTGTATAGGGAAGGGACTCGTGATTATTTGTGGTAAGGCGAAGGGCAGAGATTGGGGTTTGGTCGTTTCTATCCGCTATTGGGAAGTGTGACCGGGCGCTGTAGTCTTCTTGGCCCTACCGCCCTGCTGGTTGAAAATATTAAAAAGGCAAAAGAATAATATAAATAGATAATATTTATTATATATACACGACATCGTTTATTAGTTAATTATCAATTATGACATATAAAATAAAACATTTATTTTCATAGTAAATTCTAAATGTTAAAATAGGATTACCGCTTAATGCAATTCCAGAAAAAGGAAAAACAGAAGTATAACTTCTAAATATATAAAAAGATAACAATAACTCCCTTTTTTCACGCATGATTTGAACGAAATTTATAATTTTTTCATACTCCAAATATACCAAAAATAATTGTAAAACGGAATAATCACGTATCAAAGTTTTAACTTAATTATAAATCGTGTTTGAAGATTATGCCAGTTTCAAAAATAGTGCATGATGAATGTAATGTATAAATTTTATTTGGAGAATATGATTTATAAATTATGTCTGAAAACTGCGATGCAAATGCGGTTTAATAATATTTGATAAATGCGATTTATAAATAGTATTTGTTTCAAGATCCACCCTACAATATGGGCTCCAAAAATGAAAAGTTCAATACAATTGGGATTTTTTTTTCTCATTCTCTGTTCAGCGAGAATTTTTATGTTAGCAGTAAATACTTGTCGAAAAAGCATTTGTAACTAATCGTGTAGGAGAGTTCGATTTATTATTAGAAATTTTAGATTTTTATTAAATAACAGAAACTTTCAAATTTAGGAATTTATTCGAAATATTCAATAACTTGATTTATAACAATGAGGTCAATATTTGGGACCTTATTCCTACCCATCTTTTTATATATAGATATACATATATATCCGAATAATNAATGAGGTCAATATTTGGGACCTTATTCCTACCCATCTTTTTTATATATAGATATACATATATATCCGAATAATTCAAATCAAAGCAATTGGATGTCCAATTCGAGCCTATATGACATGACCGATCCAACAAATTATTCATCAATGACCGAAGAATATGAACTTTCTATGTATGATTGTCGCGAATTGAATTATAATTGAATCACTTTGGGTTCCTTACCAATGTCATTAATTGACGATTACATAATTCGAACATCTCAGGCAAACAATGAACAACCCTTAGATTCTTTTTTTTTTAAAGTCGAATTACGGAGTAAATGTGACTTATAAATCATATTTGGTTGAGTGCGATTTATAAATTGTATTTGATGAATGTTCGAGAAAAATTGATTGAGTGGACGTTTGAATTAAGACATGTTAGCAGTTTTATCGAAAACATTATCCCATCAATATTTATATATTCCAGTTTAGTTTGAAAATCAAATGAGAAAATTTGATTGATTGATTTTGTAAAACAAATCCCACGAGTGAAGTAATTTTATCAGACAAAAAAAGTTCAATAACTTTATCATATAAATTCATATAATTGAATAACTTTTTGAGATATTAACTTTATTAATTAAACACGATACAATATACAAATTATGTATTTTGATTATTTCAATCCCATATCCTTCAGTCATATCTATAAAGTTAATTGTACTATTTTTAGTGAAAAACACATTTGAAATTATAAAATTTTTTTCCAGTTATTGCTTTTTTTATTTTTTATTTTTTGAGTCTGGTATAATTCTCTTAAATGTAATTTTTGCTAATTTTGGTGTTTAATATAGTTTTTTGTATTACAATTTGTAGAGTTTAAGGATTATTTTGAACTACTTCCAAACATAAAGGACTATTATTGTCATTTTCTTTGACAATCCGCAGCATCATCAAAGAGTAGAAAGAAAGAGAAGAGAAAAGAGTAGTGCTACAATGGCGTCATCATCCAGCAGCGGCTTAACGTTCAAGCTCCACCCACTCGTTATACTCAACATATCCGATCACTACACTCGGGTCAAATCTCAGTCTTACTCCTCCACCGCCGGTGTCGATGTGGATTCCCCTCCGCCACCTCATAGGGTATTGGGTTGCGTCATCGGCGTACAGAGAGGCCGCACTGTCGAGATCTTCAACAGCTTCGAACTTCTTTATGATCCATCCACCCACTCCCTCGACCGTGCCTTCCTTGAGAAGAAGCAGGAACTCTGTCAGTTTATTCTTTCCGTAAATGTTATGGAGAATTAGGAGGAGTTTGGACGATTTCTCTTATTGCAAAAACAAATTTTGCAAAACATTGTTTAAATTTTCTTTTAAAGTTGTGCTTGGATGACATTTTTTTCCACAGTTTTTATCGTCCAATGGTCATGTTTATATGGGCGGAAAACAGCTCCAACATAAATTTTTCTAAATTGCAAAAATTTGAATTTTTGCGAGAAGTGATGTTAGATTTTTTCCACTCCACCTAAGGTTTCCTTGAATTAATTTGTTGATATAAGTGATACTTTTGTTGGCAATTTGGAGCAGATAAGAAGGTGTTTCCTAATTTCTATATACTGGGATGGTATTCAACGGGGAGTGATGCTCAGGAATCAGATATGCACATTCACAGAGCTGTGAGTTCTTATTCTTTGCTTAAAATAGTGCTTATTTACTCCCTCAGTTCCATGTTATGCTAAGACGTGTGACTAGATATGGGATTTACTTAGATATTACATTCGTGGCAGTGAAACGAAATATTAAAGCAATAGTTGAAAAGTTAGTTTCATAAAGAAAATACCACAGAAAAATTTGAAATTTTGCCTAGTATAGTTAAATGAATTTGAAGTCCTAAAACGGAAAGAATGTTATAGAAATTTGGACAAGGAGGTATTGTCTTTTATCCAATTAATTTCCTGTTAATGTTTTTTTGTTTTCTTTACAATTGTGTCTGCTGAGTAATTAAGTGGTGAGACTAAGCACTAGCTTATTATAACCCTTTTTATATGTTTGATTCTTCATTATCTAGACTTTAATGTCTATCCATGTACATGAGATACCATACCATCATGCTTTCTAGGAGTGACTTTTGGCTAATGGTATCCTGCTACTTGCCAAGTGCAAGGTCTAGTGTTTAAATGTTCTTTCCGTAAAAAGTGACCTTATGTTTAATGATCATCGAGAAATGTATTGAGGACGTGAGCTACAAATAATGGTGTGCGGGAAATGCAGTCAAGAATAAATGAGGTTTACCTACACAGAACTCCGCAAAGGACTGAAAAAAATAGTAACTTGTTGAAGGCAGAAAATTTCAATTTTTAAGCTGGCAGCATCTTCTCTCAAAGCACTGAAGCAGTATACATTTAGTTTTGCAAATTGGACTAAATTAGGCTTTTTAAGCAATCTAAGCTCCATACCAGTTGGATAAGCTGGCTTGGCACTCAACAGACTGAAGCATATTGCATATCTGTTCTGACTGTGCATTGGATAATGAGCTACATGTTTGCTGTATGCTTCTTGTATAAAAGAGAGTGCTATAAGCTATCCAATTTGCATGCTCATCACTGTATTTTCCTTGAGTTCTGAATTCTTGATGCATACTTGTTCATCCGGTGATACTAAATGCCTATTATGTTGAGACATAAAAGCCTTGGAAACCTGGTCTCTGTAGTTATTCTTGCTGTCATGAAAGGGAAAAGGATTACAATGTCGATGCTAATATTGTCTAACATTGCTTGGTGACTAGGTCCTGCCTTGAGATATCCCATTAGTTTAAATCATTATAACATCTCCTTTTCCAGAATGTGGAGAATAGCATCAACACGATTTCAAGTATAATTTGATTCTGACCTCTAGATGATCAACCTTCATTTACCTTTTCCTATAGAACATTGTTTTTCTTTTAGTTTTTTCAAGCCGTAACAATAGCGTATTTTGTGTTGTATCAGTTGATGGATATCAATGAAAATCCTTTGTACGTTCTTCTGAATCCTTCTATCAATCATGCACAGAAGGACTTGCCAATCACTATCTATGAAAGTGGTGCGTATATTATTTATTTATCATGGTACCTAAGCATAGTTATCATTGTTGTATCAACGCTCTATGATTAAAATTTCCTTATTCTTTTAATTTCAAAAAAAAAATTTCCTTATTCTTTAGTGCTTGGTTTTGAAGAGAACAGAAAGGAGAAACTAAACAGGTAAAATTTGTTGGCAAAAGATTGTCTTCTATCTGATATCTCAAAAAGAATTAGTGTTATCTTTGGGTAGAAGATAACATATTTTGTAGACCCCCGCCTCCTCCCCGTGTGCCAGACCATGATTCATGAATTTGCAGAAATTCCAATCTGTATATCTTCATCTGTCCATCTTTTTCCCTCCCGAAGTTACCAATACAATGAGAATTTACATTCTTTTATTTTTTTTGGTTTTGAAACTATTTGTTGATACTCAAAGAGTTGCACATCATTGATGGCATCCCGCAACTTATTTTTGTCCAAGCAAGCTACACAATAGAGGTATCTCCCTATTCATTTATCATGTCATCTTTTCCACAAGTTCTTTGGAGCATCTAACAAATTCTTCCTCACCTGCAATACCTGACTGACTGCGTACTAGACAGTTGAAGCTGAGAGGATTTCGGTTGATCATGTGGCACATCTTAAACCATCTGATGGAGGCTCTGCTGCAACTCAGTGTGAGCACCTGTAACTTCATTTATCTTTGCAAAGCTCAAGCTTTTACCAATCCTTTACACAAAGTAGAGTGATCTTGATGTTGCCCTAAATTTTTAGTGGCATGTTTTGTCTATTATATATTTATGAGTTCTATCTGTGCAGTGGCTGCCCACCTTACTGGCACACATAGTGCCATCAAGATGCTGAACAGCAGAATTAGAGTGCTACATCACTATCTTCTTGCTATGCAAAAAGGTACCCCTATTTTGCTAGAAGCTGAAAGTACATTCTAATGGATTGTCAAAGTTCCTTATAGTGGAAAAGATGCTTTTGAATTTACTGGGAGAGACTCACCAAGAAATAAATCTTTTAGTTCAAGACATGGATACAATCTGACATGTATATTTTGCATCTGTGGGTCTATGATGCTTAGATAGCCTCATGACTATTCTAGTCAAGCAGAATCTATTATTTGTTAAATCTGCTTTTGGGAATGTTAGTCTCACAAACATCTTGGTCGATTAACATGGAGATGGTAGATTACTTATTTCATGGGGCAGTGGCTCTTAAATTTTAATGTTTCCCTACTGTGACTGTGAGTGTAGGTGAAATTCCTTGTGAGAATTCATTGCTCAGGCAGGTCTCCAGTCTTTTAAGAAGATTACCAACAATTGAGTCAGAGAAATTCCGAGACGATTTCTTGATGGTATGTGTTCTTTGAGCTTATTGTTGGAGTTGACCATTTTATAGTAAATGCAGCCTATTGGTATTCTTTTTTCCTTTGAAGGTGGAAATGTTTCTTTTACTTGCAATTTTTTTTTTAATTTGAGCTTTCTAATGAGGCCTTTGTCTGCTTCAAATAGTCATTTAGTGTAATTCCATTGTTGAGTGGGAATTGTTCAGTTGATATTTTCAAATTTGTTCTAGGTGTGCCAATCAGCTTTTGCTACTTCTCTGATTCTATCGGTTTATTTTCTCTTTTGATGGGTGCAGGAATATAATGACACATTGCTAGTTAGTTACCTTGCCATGTTCACCAACTGCTCAAGGTATGATGTCTAAGGCTTCTTGCACTAATGCTTTTGTGATATGTAAAGTTGTTG
>JACEIK010000562.1:322832-371832 GCA_018107945.1 Datura stramonium | reverse complement strand
CCTTTTTGTTTCTCATTGTTGTTGAAACATCCAAGATTAGTAGATAATAAGACTTAAGCCCAGATAAAAATGGTTTTCGCTGAAGTTGCTGAATAAAATTGAGGTGTACTGTGGGTATTCTTTCATTCTTAGTCTTGACTTGGCCTTCCGCGGAAATATGAGTTGCGGAATGGATGTTTGGTGTACTGAAGATGGTGTCATTAAGTTTATTTTTTGGGATAGGTAGGATAACTAAGTTCTTGGTTTCCGCTTTCTTGTGAAAGTATTCATGAGACTGACAAGAGTGTTTGACAAGCGGGGCCGTAAAAACATACTTGGATATGATTACATATGGAATTCAAGACCTGTTCATTATTTAATTTTTCTCTGCCCTGGAAGTTCACCTGTAATCTTTCTTCGTTCATTATATGTTCCAAACTTGAGAATTTGGTAAACATTTGTGTTTGGATGATTTTGTGCTATTTAAAAGAAGCCAAAAGTTTTCCAGAAAGTAAAAGAAAAAGGATCTACTCAACATGTAATTGTTCTTGGTTTCTGCCCCCACTCATGATGGGACAAGCTGGGCTATGCAACTTCATCTCTTGAATGAGTTCTTCTAACATCTCTGTCTGTCTAGCAAGAACATCATTTGTGAGTTTGGTTAAGGTAGCATATATAAGCTGGTAGGAGTTCTGTAAGTTACATTTATCGACAAGCAGGAGAAACAGTTCCCTTGGCCATCTCTTGTATATACTTCTTGTTTGTTTGAACCCTGTTTATTATTAAGAGTCAAACATAATGGGATCTAATATTTTTCTAATTTCATCGTTGCAGTACAATGAACGAGTTGGTTGACAAATTCAACATTGCGTATGAACGGCATAGTAGGAGGGGTGGGAGAACTGCTTTTATCTGAAAGTTGATACATCTCCAATATTGCCTTTTTGCACTATTTCTTTCCCTATGTAGTTACAACATCAGCCAAGTTTAGGCTCCCATTCATGAAGATATAGGAATCATTTTAGTAGCTTTGTGATGTGATGGAAAGGGATTGTATGTTGAGTCAGTATTATGAGTTATCCAAAAAGGTCCAATTATATATACAGTGGACATTCTCATCGTGTATCAAGCTGTTATCAAGATAACTTCATTCTGTAAGCAAACTCAAGCTGATTGATTTTGGTACAAACTTTGTAATGGGTACGCCCTTATTAGATTACATTGAATGAAACGATGATTTCACTTGCTATATGGCTAAAGACACACAGCTGGGGGAGAGATAACCCCACAATTCTCAAAATTAAACCGATAATTCAGCTTTTGATACGAGGATGCCATCACTATCTGCATATAACCACTCTCCTTCGCGAATCATCATGCCTCCAATGTATATAGGAACATGCTTTTCGCCATGGCCTTTCTTGTTCGATTTCTGAGGGTGAGATGCCAATGCACGAACACCAATGTCACAGCCGTTAATCTCGTCTACATCTCGAATGCAGCCATTAACTACAATACCTGCCCAACCCATATTCTGGGCTAATTGTCCCAAGTTCCCTCCTACTAGAGCACATCGCATGCTCCCTCCACCATCTATGACAAGGACTCTTCCTTCACCTCTAGTTTCAAGAAGCTCCCTAACCAACACATTGTCCTCAAATACCTTAAGGGTGGTAATGGGGCCCGAGAAAGCTCGGCATTGACCATATATCTTGAAGACTGGTGGCAAAACTCGTAGATCGCCATTTGACAGAAGCCCTGCATTCACATCACACACTTCTGCTGTCGCCAAGGACGCCATGTATTCTCCTGAAAGTATGACAGGTGTAAAACTGTAAACCTTAGCAACTGAATTAGTTCGATTAGCTAAATGGAGTGACATGCTTAATGAAGATTATAATCGACCTCAACTTGCTTGGTAGTTGTTACTCTAATCGTTTTATGTATCATGTTTCATGTGGCTGGCCTTAAACACAATGGTTGCATTTCTACGGAGGCATTATATACCAAATGACACAACATATATTTGAAATTTCAATCCAATTGATGTTAATCATAGCTTAGTTGTCAGCTTGAAGAACAAAGGTCAGAAGGAAGAATCAGAACAAAAGAATTCTTAGAACTAAAGTTATATCTTCATTACAAATGTGTAAATCTGCTAGATAGGACTCATAGGAGCCAGAAAGATGTTGAGACCATGCGTAAAATCTTCATGTAAATCAACTAGCCAGAACCCACAAATATCAGCATTACACAAGAGAATCAGTAATTTGACATAAATCTATTCAATGGCCTAAATAGTAAGGCAAAAGCAAAACTCCAACATAAGAAGGCAGTGCATCTGATTGCAAATGTTGAACATGGTAAAAAGATTAGTGCAACCAGTAATTTGTGAAAATTGGTTAAAAGCGGCTAAAAAACTGAAGTTATATCTCGAATCAAGGACCATGATGGATCTGCTAATTCTACCATAAAATTAGCTTCCCAGTTTCACTTTCCATTTCCCGAAACCATTCGAAATTGCATGACACATGCTCAGGCTGATGTGAAACAAACTTATACCCTTCTAGAAATGGCAATCCATAAAAAAAACACCAATAATAAGATCGTCTGCTACAAGGTTATCACCAAGATGAATTACTGAATAACTTAGAAGGATAGATATTACTACTATGGATGGTTCAATTCTCAATGTAAGGAAATGGTTGATAAAACTTATAGATTCTCCATGAGAACTACAGTTGATTAATACAATGCAAGATTCTTATGGGAAATAACATTAAGAGGATCTAACCACTGCTGGCATTCTGCAAGATATGACTCTCTGAATTCAAAATATAGATTTGCGATGAGTCAAAATAGGGGATCGGATAGTATATCTTACTGCTATACTAGCAATATGTCTAAATTATGGTACTGGATGTCTATACAAGAAAACTACCATTAAAGAGACACTCCATTAGCATTAAGCAAGCAGAATCATCATTTGCTTCTAAAGTGGGCATTTTTCCCCCAAAAGCAGATAAGAAGACCAGTGCACTTTTCCCCAGAAGCAACAAAACATGCGGATAAGAATAACAACTACTACATGTGATCAATGAAGTAGGTTGAGAATCATAAGTTCTCATATATTTAAATTCTAAATTCCAGCAGAAACAAAAACACTGATTGATTTTTCCCATCTGTTCAAGCCTAGATGGACAAAGTTATCCGGTATCAATACTGGTGGGAGGTGGGAAGCCTAGATGGACAAAGCAAGGGCAGGAGCTAGAGTACAGTTTACAAGTTCCGCCAAACTCAGTAACTTTAGTTCAAACTCTATACTCGTCCTTAAAAATCCACTAAACATGTACAAATAATTAATTTAAAACTCAGTAACTTAAAAGAAACTAAAATTCAGAATCCATAAACTTCAAATCCAAGCTCCAACTTACTAAAGTTGTGCCTAATTGTCACAAGTCCACAATGCACTACTCCAATCCCACCAAACAAGAAGTAAAATTCTCCTTAAATTAAACAAATTGTGAGTGTGAGTGTGAGTGTGACACCAATTAACAAGCGACGTTGTTATTTCAGATTTTAACCTCAACCCAAATTTGGGTTTTATTTATCCGAAATCACAAACTCATAAACAAAAACAGATAAATAACTATATACGTAAAAAAAATAATTACCTTCTATCCGAAGGAGTAATAGTACCTGTTAATATGAGGTTTTTTCTTATGGAATTCAAGAATGGAGGTTCTGGTTGTGGATGAAATGGAGGAATTGTAAATTTCCATGGAGATCTAATCTATATATATACACACACAAAATCATTTATTCATAGAGTGACGGCATCACATCTTGTCGGTCTTTGTGCCCCCTCATCTAAATTTTCGATGGGGTCGCTCAAGCAATTGGACAGCCAACCATTTATTTTTTAATTCCACTTATAAATTAATTTTTGAGTACATGTTAAAAAAATAATATTTAAATTTTATAAAGATATGTTTAAATTATCTATTATTTTCTAGTTGAGTTAGTATTTCAATGAAGATGATAATTTAAATAAATATATAATAATTTGAATAAAAAATTCCAAAAAATCTTTGCGCTAAATATTTTCTATTCATTTGATAAGATTTCAAAATTTTCATTTCCTATAGAGTGGCTACTTTTATATAAGAGAATATTTAGAAGCCGCAGCCGCATAAAGTTGAAAAAGAAAAAGAAAAAATAAATAATAAGAGGCCCAGCAACGCATAGCCACGAAATTACTAAGAGGCCCAGCAACGCATAGCCACGAAATTACTAAGAGGCCCAGCAATGCAAAGCCACGAAATTTCTTCAATTTCCCCTCGACAAATATATCTTTCAACTTTATGCTTCGTTAAAAAGAGCACCTGGTTTTGCCCATTCATAAGAACTCGATTCTATGTCCAAACAAAGGGAAACTTATATGAGTATTCAATCGGAGGAATATATATATACAACTCGTTATCTTTTTGTTTTTATATTCTTCAATTAACTCCAAAGAATTTTCTATCTCGTAATTTTTCGTGATACAATCATATTATATTTATATATTGTCAAAGTATTACTGAGTATGATCACTCCTTCAGGAATAGACCGTACTTGTTCAATTTATCTCTTTCAGCTTGGATCCCATGAAGCGGACTTGAAAACGTTTTAACATAAGCAGGAGGGGTTCGTAGATTTTTCAAACATAGAGCGGGGTTTTTCAATCCTTGATACTATCATAGTATATTCATATACTGTCATGGTATCACTGAAAAATGAGCAGTCCTTCAGGGAATACACTCCTTAATCATGTATGATATCATTACAGTATATTCATATACTGTCATGGTATTTTATGTGCGAAAGACATTCAAATTCATAACAGGGCATGAATTGTAATTATTTTGGTTTGATTGAGTATTATAGGTAATTAGTATGAAATAGTCCATTTGATGTAATTAATTTAATTTTTTTTAAATCTATTTTATGTACTTTTCCCTTAAAAATATGATGTATGTATACCCTTCGTCTAATAAATAGGGTATATTTACCCTTTTTGTTAACTGATCTATATTTATTGAGTTAAAAAAAATTCTAAAACTAGTTTTTAAATTTTAAAAATGTCACGTGACTTTAAAAAATTATCTCATACTATTTTTTAGCAAAAATTACATAGTTGCCCCATCGGAGCAAACTATTTATAACTCGCTATCCTGTACTTTCATCCCCCCCTCATTATTAATTACAAAAAATACTCATCTCACAATCCTTCATGATACCATCATAGTATATCCATATATTGTCATGGTATCACTGAGCATGAGCAGTCCTTCAGGAATACACAATGCCCGTTTAATTTATCTCTTTCAACTTGGATCTCATGAGGTGGACCTTGGAAAGTTTTAGCATAAGCAGGAGGGATTCGCAGATTTTTCAAACGTAAAGCGCGCAGGGTTCCTCAATCCTTCATGATACCATCACGTTATATCTATATACTAGCATGGTGTATCATGAAGGACTACTTAGATCATTCAATGATACACTACTCAATTCTTAATGATAACATTATAGTATATTCATATACTGTCATGGTATCACTGAGTAATGAGCAGTCCTTTAGGGATACACTCCTTAATCATGCATGATATTATCACAGTATATCCATATACTTGCATGGTATACTTCATGATAACTTCACAGTATATTCATATGCTATCATGGTATCTTATGCGCGAAAGGCCTTCAAACTCATCGTGCTTAATTACTTTGGGCCAATTGAAAATTTACGAAATTAGTATGCGAAGGTCCATTTTTGTTACACCCCGTAAATTCTTGACACGTACATGGCATACTCGCATGTTGGTTAAAAATTTTTGAATGCCATACATGCTAGGAAAAGGCCCGGGGAAAGATCGGACAAGCGTCAAGTCGGCGCGTCGCAAGGCAAATGCGGCTTATAAATCGCATTTGACGAATGCGACTTATAAATCGCATTCGATGAATGCGACTTATAAAACGCATTCCAGGAATGCGACTTATAGGTCCCAACTATATAAGCCCCTCCACTTCGGTTTTAAAGTTACATTTCATATAATTTCCAGTAAGGTCGAGGAAAAACAGAGGGAGACGAGTTTCTTGATAATTTCCTTCCAGTGGCGGAGTCAAACCCCACGGTCCCGAGCTGAATTAATCTCGAGATCTCAGAGGTATTGTGATGAGAGCATTCCTCGGGTTTAGTTTCGTGAAGAGACCGGCCGGCGAGATACGTCGTGCCTCTAGAGCCAAGGTAGTGGAATTGCTCCAAATTAGTGTCAATATACTCATATTACTAAATGAGTATTTCTCCCTTGGACTTTAAATACTTGAGTTTTCCACCATTTTTGATAAACCAAAGTTTGGGCTATATATATATCGAAAGTGATATTTTCTTAGGAATATTAGTGTATTTAGTTCTAATTGATATATATATATGAATGCGGTTGGGAGAAATAACCATGCGGCCGAACTACGCCCAGGTTAGTGAGCTTGGACAGAAGGTATGTGTAAAGCTAATTCCTCGGCAAGTTAGTAATCGGTCACGGTAGATGGCGTGTTATATAGAAGAAAAATTCAGAAGTCAGGGTGAGTCAGTATAGGTTGCTAAGCGTATTTTGAATTTAGCAAGCATGTTTATAATATTATGAGATATGTTAGAATAAAAGTTAGTAAAACGATATCAAATAGTCGGATAATATCCCGGATACGATTATAGTGACGGTCGGATAATATCTGAATGCAGTATAGCGGAGCAGTCGAGATGATATCCCGGATACGAAGTATAATTCGGTATGAGAATCGGTATAACACGAAAAAGAGTTCCGGAATGAATCGAATACGAGATAATATTTTCGGTTCAAACATGCTTCTTCATGTGATTATTGATTGTTGAGACTTGTTTGTGATATGAGGGCACCCTCTGAGCATCCTCAGCAGCCACAGGTTGGTGAGTGTGTGGCTTAGTGAGGGTGGGGCGGATGCGTCCTCCAAGAGTGGCATGCGCGTCATGATAGGACGAAGATGGGACGAGGCATTCCCGATATCGGGTGATCGGCACTGCTTGATGCAGTTTACCACATTGTGCGCTTGCGCCCGAAACAGTTACGGATACGAGACGAGTTACGGTTTACAGTTTACGGTCACGAGGGAGTCCTCAGGGCTCGGACACGATTTATATCGAGGCCTGGCAGGCGGGAGCCAGCGGTAGAGGTGCTGGTCTAGTTAGTGGACGGAATTAGATGACTTATTTTTGGATGGTTTTGGCCGGGTAGGGGTATTAGATTGTTTGTTGGTTGGCACCTTAGGCTTATGGGGGCTAGTATTGGTCCTTGCTTATTATATATATGTATATGTATATATGTTATTTATTAGCTAATAGACGTGGTCGTCACGTCGGCAATTTATGCTCCACGCGCCCATTCTTGAAATGGAAAAGCTGTTTGATTCTGCCAGTTGAATGATTTGGATATCTTCTCTTGTTCAAAGTTTCTAGTTATGTTGTTTATATTTAGCTATGATGGTTGCTTTGCATACTCGGTACAGTGAGTAAACGCCGTTAATGCGTACTTACTGCCCAGTACTCATGGAAACGGGCCGTCCTCGTGATTCCGGGCGGCTTCGTTGAGTCATCGGCTCATCATGGGAGCTGAACAGCTAAAATTCTATTTCCTTTCTTTTGTTGTCTGATGCGGGTAGGTCGGGGCCTGTCCAGGCAGCCGTCTTATCCAGTATTCTTAGAGGCTGGGATTGTGTATATATATCTCCACAGTAGTTAGTTATTGTCGGTTATTATTGAGGCCGTGCGTTTGTTTAGGCTTGTTTAGTGTTGTTGATTATGTTGGCAGGTATTGGGGCCGTATTGGATATAGTAGTGGTGACCTTGGAGTCACGTAGATGTTAGGTATTCATTATATTGAGTTAGGGAATAACTAGGCAAGGTATGGTGGCCTTGTCGGCGCATAGGTTTCACACTACATAAGAATGATTAAGTTGGCCAGGGTTGCAAATGCAATTGGCTATAGGCCCGGAGTGGCGGAGAAACTGTATTCTGGCCGTTATATAGCAGATTGATTCCGAGGAATCGAGATAGAGCAGAGCAAGGCACAGGAATGTGGCAAGCTCGGTTACTTGATCCCGGGTCTAATAGGGCACCGGGTGCAGTCCTTACCCAGGTGGGGTGTGACAATTTTGATGTAATTAGTTTAGTTTTATGGTCTATTTTATGTATTTTTCCTTATTTTATCCCTCAAACCAGGCCGAATGAAAAACATTCAATCGCTTTTCTCTCGATCATAAAATGAGTTATCAATTCTAAATAAAAGAAGGATTGAGTAGTTTTTTTTTAGTTAGATCGGGTCCTAAGAGATTAAAAGGGTGAAATAATTTATTAAAGTCACGTGACATTTTTAAAATTTAAAAATTAATTTTAATTTTTTAAAATTCAACTTGTTAATTTAAAAGGTAAATATGCATTATTTGTTAAACAAGGAAAGTATATATGCATAATTTGTTAAACAACAATGATATATATAGACCACTCTTTAACGAAAATATATCTATTCTAAATCGCAAAGTTTGAGAGCTATAATTAACTCTTTTCTTATAAATTAATAAATAAAAGAGATAATTTCTGAGAGCTTACTAACATCTCTCATGATTGCAATATTAAGTTGGCTCTTTTTTATTTATTTATTTATTTAAATTTGATGTTAATTTTTTACAATTGCACTTTGCAGAGAAGTAAAGCTCTCTCGGCATGGTTGCTTCTGTGGGCGCATGTTAGCTAAATTACGCCTTCAAGTTTTATATAATACTAGTTTATGGGGATGCGGCTGTAGTATTTGCTATATTGATAGGAATAAATTTATAAAAATAGCATAAATAATATTTAAAAGATGTGTTTGTGTAACAATATAAAAATTTAGAAAGAAAATTATGAATTTCAAATTGATAAATGATTATGTTCAAAAGTTTGATTGATCTAGTAGTTCTTTCTTCAATTTATTCTAATACTCGTTTCAATAAACAAAAACATCATAAAAATAGCATTTGATTGAAATAAAAAAATTGTCGTTGTAGTATAGGCATTTAAATGCATGCATTATATGTATATATAAATATTAATATTTTCTATATATTTCAAATTAGAAAGAATTTAATACATAAAATTTAGTTAATTTTAAATTCTCAATATTAAAATAATTAAATAACTATTTTGTCAAGTGTTGAACTCTATTTTAAAAAAGTAAAGGTGAATTATATTTTGCTACGAGGCTTCGTACTTTAAATATTTAATAATAGCTTAATTTTAAATTTTTTATTTTACCCTTTATAAGATGGTTTTGGCTTAATGTATTCCCTCTTTCTCTTAATCTCGTGTTTAGTCAAACACTTTACATAAAATGAACTTCACATAAATTGAACAGAAAAATAAGTGTAGATTTAACAAGAGAGTGAATAACGAAATCTTCGATTAATTGAAGCAGCTTAAAGTATGATATATTCCTATAATTTTTTGAATTATATATTTTTTAAAGAAGAACAAGAGAAAGGAATTCCGTATTATTACATCATAAAATTATACTCTTTAATTTATTTTTTCGTATCTTGAGTTAAAAAATTATAAAATTCAAAAACATGATTTAAAATATAAAACATAAAAAAAATAAAAAAATTAATAGAATTGTAATTGAAAGTCGTAAATGTTAGGACTTTTGATATAGTTCAAATAAAGAAAGATTTAAGAAGCAAAATTTTAGTCAAATTTAAAATACTAAATATAAAGAGTTTTATCTTTTACAAATTAGCAAAGATCTATAATAATTAAATAACAACTAATTGAGAAAAATGATAAATAACAAATTTATCTATTATGGAATTTTTTAATGAAGGTAAAAGTTCAATCAATATTTAAAAACCTTCGTGCTTATAGCTACAAAGAATATTTTGTTAAGTATATAAAAGTAAAATATTATGCATATATTGAATATTAAATAAGTAGATGAAATTAAAGATTTTATCAAAGATTGTTACATCGGTGATTGTATTTTGCATCTTGAAATAAAATAAATATTTTTGAAAAAGTAACGGTAGAAAAGTAACTATTGCATTTTACGAGCACTATAATGTTGTCATTGAGCCCCACGAAAATAAATCTCGTTGTTTAGCGTACAAAAATTAGGATTAACATTATTAATGTATTCATTTTATGATGTAGGTCTTGTCTTATTGTAAAATATTTTTTTCATTTTCAATACATAATTATTGAAAAGTATAACATGAACTTTTGTTCAATAGCAAAAACTTTTATAGTGAAAAAACATATATATAAAAATATAAAATATAATAAAAATAAATAAAAACTCAAATATATATAAATATAGAATATAATATGAAAAAAATTATTATCTTTTCGTCAACTAATGTTTACAATGTGCCTTTCTTTGTTCTTTTTTTATATTCTTTTTTTGTCACGACTTCAATTATTAAGACTTTTATTATCAGATAAGAATTATATCACCTTAATTTATTAATTGCCACAATTTATTCTGAAATTCTTTTGATTCTATTGCAATATTATCTAAAATAAATTGTGCACAAAGGTAATAATTATAATAATTTATAATTTTAGTAAAAATTTATTTTATGAGATGAAGAGATTATTTTACTGAATAGATAAAACTTGTAAATATATGAATAGTTGAAAATGTCGGTTATAAATAACAACGAGATATAAATCGTAATATCGATATAAAACTTCGATTAAAGGAGAAAGCAGTATTAATATTACAATACCCATTTAAGGAAACAATCTAAGTTAAATTATTTGGATTACAAACAACTTGGTGGCATAACAATTACTATTGTATTTTTCAAATATACAACATAAAAAGAAATTTATAACATCAAAGAAAAAAAGAAAATAGATCAACACGAAAACATACAAGGTTGGAGATTAAATCAAAGATGTTGATGTAGTAGAATTGATGATTAAATCATGTAATTATATATTCTTTTATAGAAGTGAAAAAATTTATAAATTCAAATTTAAACGTATAAGAATATTATAACATTATCGAAAAAAGATTTTTAATCAAAAGAACTTTCTTTTGCGCCTATGAGAAAGGAAAAAAAAATCAAAAGAAAAACTTTTATAAATTTTCCTATCATCAAAAAGGAAAAAATAAATTCAAATAAAAATGGAAAAACAACTTTCGTGGAAGTTTTTTTATTTTTTAACAAAATAAAAAAACTAAAAAAAATAAAAAAAATAAAAAAAATAAAAAAAATAAAAAATTTAATATAATAAAATAAGATAAATCTTTTGTGATTATCAAAAGAAAAAGGACTCAGTGATTTTTAAAATTTACACCACTTAAATAGAATTATGTCATAAATAGAAAATTTAATAATAAAATAAGGTGATGACAATAATTTTAAATAATAACATAACAACCTTTCATAAAAGAAAAGATAAAATTAAATTACTAATTTTTTTTTGTAATTTTAAGTTCTTTTGAGTTAATAATTCATAATTTAAATCAACATTTCTAAAAATCTTCACATTTTTAATATAATATAGATTAAGCAATCTTTTGATTAATCAAAATAAAATTAGATTAGGAAATTTAGATTTTTAATGAATCTTATTTACTTTCTTTTGGATTATGTCTGACTCATTATTGTCCACATATGTCATTATAACGCTAGCCATAATACTTGTAAAATGAAAATAATAATAATTTGTGTACTCCTTTCTGTCCCAAGAAAATAAACATTAGAATTGTTTATTGTTTAAATGTCAAATAACTTTTGTTTACACAAATTTTTAGAAGAATTAAAAGTCGATATCCTAATTTATTTATTTAAATGTTAAAAAATAAAATAATTATAATTAATTAATATTCAAACATAATAATAACATATTAGCCATTCAAGTATATATCCAAGTTCATACATTTTAGTCTTAATAAAAATAAATGGCTCTATATATAGATCAAAAGGAATTGAATATTAGAAAATAGTTGACTGCTGGTCAAAGTCTTGATTCCACATGGCTATCTCTCATTGGCTGGTCAAACTTGGGCAATTCTCATAATTTGAGAATTGGGCTTTATCACCTAAAACAAGCCCCCCAGCCCAAGCTAGCCCACTTAAGATGGAAAATAACAAGGGCCACAAAAGGTCCTCAACTATTACTAAATTCTTATTTTAATTGTTGTGATATTTAACAAAGTATATTTAAACTTCAATTCATTAAAATATATTTTTGTCTCTTTATGCATGAATTATGTTATATTTGGTTTTGTTTTAGGTTTGTTACTATACGAATATAGAATAACATTATAAATTTAACATGACACATGAATAATTAAACAGTGAAATAACTAGTAATTCTAATATATTTGTGAATATTCACGAGCGAATGGATCAAAGTGCACGTTCTAATTAATTGGAAGTCGATATGTTTAATTAGGCAATCGCAATAACTAAAAATCGAGAATTTATCGATATAGAAGGATCGAAAGTGTTATTATTAACACAAACAGCAGTAAATCAATGATAGTAGAGAGTAGTAGTACTAAAGAGAGTGAGAGTCATCTATAATTAATAATTTTATGTTTATGAAGTCTCCTAAATTCTTTTTTCAGTCATTATAAGTATTCCAAAATAGTTGAGGTCCCATCATTATAATACCAAAAAAAAAAAAACAAGAACCATTTTTTATTCATATATATTTTGCATGCCCGAATTGAAATAATCTTTTACACTTTAAGGCGAGAAGTAAGGTAGCGTACGTTACGCTCTTGAGACATACCCTCTTGAACTGTTTTATATGATTATTATACTGGGTATGTTGTTATTTATTTTTTTGTTCGCTATTTCAAGATTAGAGACATTTTCCTTTTGTGTGTTGATAGAAAATTGATAACAAGTGTCAAGGTGGGGTTGCTTTATCTTGCCTTTTTCTTTTTTTGGTTACACTTTTTTGGAAGAAATTTTTTCATGAAATGAAAAGAGAAAATCTCATTAAGCAGAAACTAATTTGAGATGGTCAAAAAAAGATTTTTGTTTTGTCAATCAAGGGGCTATTTTTCTTTTTCTTTTTGTTGTTGTGTGTGTGTGTTTTTATGCTATGAAAATCATTGCTTTATTTACCTTGTTCTTTTCATAATTCTTGATCCTTTTGTGCCTCAATTCCAATTTGCATTTTTTTGAATTTGTTTTACTGAATCTTTGTTAAAGTTCTAATCTTTATTTACTACAATCAGTTATGGATAGATTGTCTTGAACATGGAGCTTCATGTTCATTGGCATCAAGTTTTCCTTTTTTTGTGTGTCTTGATGTGTGTGTGTGTGTGTGTGTTTAATGCCTATGCCAGGAAAATGCTGTTGCTTTATTTACCTTTTGGTTCTTTCCATAATTCTTGATCCTCTTATTGCTTCAATACCAATTTCCCTTTTTAATTTTGTTTTACTGAATCATTGTTAAAGTTATGGATAGCTTTGCCTTTGAGTTTGATGCTTGCTATGAGGAGAAAGCTTCTCGAGCATGAAGCATCGGATGAGTCAGGAATTTTACTATAAGGGGATTCAAAAAATGAGAAGGAAACACAAGAAGAAGCCAACAGCATTTGAGATCTAATATATCTATACATAAATAAGTAATCTTAATCTCAAGTATACGGTGTAATTTTTCAGCGAGAGATTTGGATGTACTCCTTGTGCCCCCTAGCTTCTCCCTTGGCTGGAAGTGCATGTTCATTTCAATTGACTTAGATCAAAATCTCGAATATGCATTAGATTATTACTGGCTCTTCTTGTTTGCCCTTTTTTCTGGATGCTTTTGAAACAAAATTATAAGATGAAAGGATGTCTTATAAATGCTACTCTTATGTGTTTTCTTGCCGAAAAATTACTCTAGGTCAAAATTATTTTATATGTATTTATAGTTGATGTTAAATCACCTTTGACTTCTGTATGTGTTTTACTTCTTTATATTTTGAATCCCTTTGTGAAAATTCTGGCTCTGCCAGTGGGTGGAAAGTAGCTCTTAGGCCTGGAATATCATGCTCTTTCTCTTCTTTTACTATTGTTTAGAAGTACTAATGGAATGGTTGTGTGTTGTTGAAATCTTTGAGGATTAAGTTCATTTATATGGTTCCTTGATATTGCAGATTAAGTCTCCTCTGAGTTGCTTGTACTAAAGTGTTGACGATTAATGGGAGGGTTCGATGATTATGTTGCTGGCTTTGGAGATTGGATACCACCTAGCCCGAGCCCAACAGCATTGCTCTCTTCACTGCTAGTTGATGATGTTGGAGGATGGTCACCTTATATGGAGCACGCTGTGAAGAGTAAATGCAGAAACCTTGTCGTCGGAGCCTCAACAGCATGTCAGCTCTGATGGAATGGATGGGGCACGAGCTGGTGCAGGGCTGATCAAACAGTCAAGTTGAGTGCACCATCAGAGCAGAAAATGAGTTCTCGTGGAGGACTCCTTGGAAAGGAAATAGCAGCTAGAGCTGGATTTACTGCCCAGAGGCTGGACCGATGGCATCAGACCTCCTATTCTGTCTAGAATCAAGAAGTTAGGTCTCCTTATTTGAGTATTCCTGCTGGTGTAGTCCATCAGTCCTCTTAGATTCACCTGTTCTCATCTATAATTCACTGGTATGTATCTACCTCAGACTTCCTGTTTAGATTAAGTGTCTCTCTCTTTTATTTCGATAATCAGAGTCAGGGGTGCCCTGTCCGAAGCTTGGTGGATAATGGGCTTGCCCACTCATGACATGCATCTAATCCGGAGCGTAAATTGTGTTGCTTGTTTCTTACCACTAAACCAAAGCCCGGGGGACCATTTATATCGAGTGCCTTGTCTTGCGCAAGCAGCCTTATAGATGATGTGCTGGATTTGTCTTGCTTATTATAGGCTAGTCTCTGGATTATGTTGTGAAACTGGAATTTTTCTGAACTGTTAAAAGAGGTTTGCTAACACCAAATGGTTGGGATATAACACACTAGTCCCTGGTCCATTTAGTGGACCATATTTTTGGGTTTATGTGTAGTAAACTGCATTTTCTTGTTTAAGTATCAAAAAGAATGTTGAAGACTTGAAGTTACATAGTTACAGCAGAGAATGGTGATGGTTTCTTAAGATACCAACTGGAAGACGTCGTGAATCAGCAGCCTGTGATTCTTGAACTGAAATATGGTAGAGTTTTGTTATTTCTTTCATTTAATGCCTACTGGTTATTCCAAAAGTTCCTTCCAAAGTACCCTCAACCCGAGTAGAAGTGCGATGTGTCTGGAAACTCAGCTGCCAACTGGCTATCAGCCACAAAAAATTCTTGCTTTTAGCGTAGATATGATTAAAATAAACATTTCTGCCAGATACTTATTTTTTTAATTGGATGTTACTACTTCTTGGATGCTTCTACATCTTCATTAACCTCATTCTTCTTATAAGTTTTTCCCCCTGTGTCAGAGCTTCAATTGATCCACTGCACTGCCATCTCCTACAACTGGAATACTTCCATTTGCCTTAGGCGACGAGTAAAAGCGTTATGTTGACTACTGGAGCTGCAGATAAGAGGGAAAGAGACTGCTCGGGAGCAATAATTCATCTTCCTTTTCTGTCAATCCAATTATGCGGGCAGCAGAGTGGCCCTCTCTCTCTCTCTCGCGCGCACGTACACACACATTGCATGCTAGTTTCCTGCCTGTTTCAGTCTCTGAATGTGTTGTTACTCTCGGATGCAGGCTAAGTAGTCCAGTCTTTCTCAGCAACTCTTTCCTCAAATTGAGGTTTCAGTTCATCCAAATAACTCTCTTCAACCTCATAGTATGGAAGCAACTCAAAATGAATGGACACATCGTGAAACATCTAATTTCCCTACGTTATCTACTGAAGAGGATGTCCGGGGTAGTGATATCAAGACAGAGGCAAGGAACTTTAAGCTAGTAGGTGGTAGTATGGAGAATTCTCAGCAGATGAGGACACTAAGCAAAAGTAGGTGAAGACTCAAATGATGTTGATGTTTCAGCTGAAGATAGTTATAATTGGAGAAGTATGCAAAACCAAGTTAAAGGAAGTGAGTATTCGCAGACTTATTATGAGTGCACGCATCCAAGTTGTCCTATCAAGAAGAAAATAGAGCGACATCATGAAGGTCAAGTCACAGAGATTAAATACAGCGGGGCTCACACTCACCCTAAACCACTTCCAAATCCGAGTTCAGCCCTCGGATCTTCAAATTCATTTGGTGACATGCCACTAGACAATGTGGATCCAAGTGGAACAGGTGTTAAAGGTGAGCTGGCTTTGGCAACTTTCCAACAAGGACCTACTGCTGGGGCCTTGCTTGGAAATATGACAATCTTGAGGCAACATCAGCAGCTTTGCAGTCTGAATACTGCAATGGAACCACCACTTTACATGCAAATAGTGCTCAGTTGGGATCGGCGGATGCAGCTGATGAAGATGAAGATGATCGTGGTACCCATGGCGGTGTATTGCTGGGTTCTGATGGCGGAGGAGGACATGAATCTGAATCCAAATCTAAAAGAAGGTTTTTTACATCTTCTGCATTAAAATGTAGGATATCCCATATGTACCTGATTGTCTTTTTCTTCCTTCTTTCATCTTTGATAATCTAGGAAGATTGAGCCTATAAAGGATAAGAGTGGCGTCAGCAAACCAATCAAGGAGCCAAGAGTTGTGGTGCAAACTACCAGTGAGGTAGACATCCTTGATGATGGATATCGCTGGCGCAAGTACGGGCAAAAGGTGGTTAAAGGCAATCCAAGTCCTAGGTTTGTCATGTCCATTTACATATTTCATCCTTAAAAGTTCCTAGTTTTTTGTTATAATCGAGAAACTCCCGAGGGCTAGTGACACACAGTCTGAAACTTGATGGATACCATTGTCCACTTAAACAGTAAACTTTTGTCTGTTGTATGTGAGAATGCGCCTAACTCACACATCAAGCACTGTGTTCCCAAGGGCCCGTATAAATTTCCTACTTTGACTTACTGAATTGCTCGCTTGAACTGATAGATTTTTCCCTTTGCCCAGGAGTTACAGGTGCACAACTCCTGGCTGCAATGGCTCAGGAAGCAGGTGAGAGAGCAGCACATGATCTGAAGTGGGTTATCACCACTTATGAAGGAAGCACAACCATGGCGTGCCTGCAGCACGCAGAAGTCGTGTGGGTAGGAACTCTCTTTCCAACTGCATAACTACACCACGTCAGAACACCACCAAGGTTTATGGAAGGGCTCCCATGGCTCATTTGGTGCTACCTCAGGATTTAATGCTATCGGAACTAACCAGCAACAAGGTCTAGGCAGTCCTGCTATGGCCGGATTTAACTCTGATCAGCACAAGGTTACAGTTCCTGTCCATCCATATATAGGACAGCCGCAACCTGTGAATGATGCTGGTTTCATGCTTCCACAAGGAGAACCAATGTCAGATCCTAGTTTGAACTACTTCAATGGCTCATCAACTTAGCAGCAAATTATGAATAGGTTACCTCTTGGGCCTCAGATGTAAACTTCCCAAAATTCAACAATAACCAAAGTTAGACAACAATAGCCAAGTTAGACAGATAGGGGTGAATCTGGAAACAGGTAAGAAAGTCTTGTCATAGTCAATCCATTAGCAACAAGTCAAGTCTTATGTCTCTCAACTATGGCACAAACCTTGTGCTTTACATTGAGAACCCATTTGGTTCTTATAAGCTTGTGTTCTTTCGAGTTTCGGAGAGATCAACTGGTTCTTATAGACCATTTGGTTCTTTCAGTTTTGTGTTCTTTCGAGTTTCGGAAGATCAGCTAATTCCTAAACTTGATGGATTCTCTGGTATTATGAGCATGTCCCCTTATAGTATCATACAGTCAGTTTTTTTGAAGTTTTTAATCTGAAAATACTATATCAACCTTCACTTTTTGTGAAGTTTTTGCTTCAGCTTCTTGTTGTACAAGTGGGAATGATTACCTAAAGCTCTAAATTCCATTGCCTTCATGGTTGGGGTATAACATGGTTGGGGTATAATTTCTTTTTGAATATTTTTGAGTACACAAAATGTGAATCCATAGACAGGATAGAGAAAGGATTTACTAGGATACTTATGCATGAAAGATGACCAATTTGATCGTTGAGGTTGGATTCTATTATAGATTTCTTTCTATATTGTATCACAGGGCCTCTTATCTTTTCCTTCTCTAACCTCTAGTTATGGAAAAAGAAACCGAAAAGAAGGTATCAACAACGGTCATTGCTTTAGCCCCTATTTTGTGTTGGTTTTTTTAATTTATGTTCATAAATGGAAATAAGCTTTTCGTGGGGGCGTAAGTTTATATTTTAGTATCGTAATATTTACTAAGTTAAGAATTTATCTTTCCACTAGACACAAATTCAATTGCTAAAGGAGCAGGTACCGGTTGGGACAAAAATTGAAGACCAATCCATTTTTAGTAATAATGTGGAATTTTATAATCAACAACAACTTATTTTAGTATATGTCAGCTCATTATTAGCGTATAGCATGGGAGTGCGGGTTTAGTCCGATTTAGAATTGGTTAATTTAGTTTGAGTATATTTGAATGTTTATTATTTATAGTTTGATTTATTATTTAGTTAGGATACTTGTTAATGGCTTTATTAGAATCATCTTTTCATTTAAATTCTATTAAAGGTTGTTTTATTGTCTTAATAAATAAAAACTTTCATTAACTTTCCAAAATTATTTATGTAATTAGAGCTCTATATGCACTAATGAGAACAATGCAATTTTTTCCTTTTCTTGTTCCCATCAATCACGCTATTTAGCATCAATGGCCAATAACGGCAACAACAATGGTGCAAATCCTAGAGTGGTCAATGCTAATAACACAACGAGGTGCCAATACGCCGTTATTCGGTCAAGCCTTGCTTCTACGACTTCGCCATCAAACTAAGGGGCATTCGCAGCTTACCGCCACACAGGCTTCAGTTCCCATGCTTGTAAAGCTGGCTAACCTATGTCGGCCATCTGTTCGAACCCGCTCCATCTTTCTTTGTACGATTGCGAATGGCGCCAATCCGGCATTTCGGCTTGGTTTTGCCAGTATCAACTCATGAGAATGCTCTCATGGCTTTTGTAGAAGCTACTATTGCCTCCACAAATCATGATTGTTGCCTGTAAATCCAAATCGGTATGGGACGCATTGCACACTACGCCATGAGAACGGTTAAACCCAGAATATTTAGCCTCCGTGATCAACTTGCTCGGGTCAGCAAGGAATCCCGATCCGTCTAAAACTATCTTCGGACATCCCAGTCTCTCTCCCGAGACAAGTTAGCCATAGCTAGTGCCTTTTTGTATCGACCCAAAACTCATAGTAAGTGGTGGTCACAACCGCCACTAAGCTGCGGTTCTCCATGCTTGTCGCAGAGCTACAACCTCTTCGGCCATCTCGTGAGCCCTCAGGCTCCTGCACGGTGCCGAATGGCGCGATAATCCAGGCGTTCCTTACTTGGTTTCGCCAAGATCAACTCATCCGAGAATGCTCTCATGGCTTACGCCCAGAAGCTATTAGCCTTTCCATAATTATGCTGTCGCCTCATCCAAATCAACATGAGGCCTTACTTTGCACTCGTGTAAACAGATTTTAAGCCCGAGATATTTAGCCTCACGTGATCGACTTGTTTCCTTTAAGAAATCCCAATCCACCACAAACTATCTTTAGACCATTCCGTCTCTCTTAGACGAGTTAGCCATAGCTAGTGCCCACATTATCCAACCCAAAACTCATAGTCAAAATACTCGGTGAAATTACGGGTCAGGTTTCGTGAGATCTACTTGCTCTGATTCGGGCACGTGATACTCCAGTCTCCTATGAGGTTGTTTGAAGGCTAAGCATTATCTCTGTATCACTTAGTAGTTGCTACTCCCGCCAAATTCAAAACATAATCGCAACAATTGCATTAATAACGAGCTTTTCATTAACTCCCAGGCCGTTAATACTCGAGATATTTGTATCGATCTATTATGCACCCTTCCATGCATTGGATAGACCTAAATGGGCTCAAATGATCCCTAGCTCTCTTCCTTATGCACCTGCCTTATATCTACCATAGTCCATTCAAGGTTTTTTCTTCTGATTAGGAAAATTTGGCACTAACTAGCAGCTATTGCTGATACTGGAAATGCTTGCTAATTGAGATGGTCATGATAGGTTGGCAATTTTGCCTTTTTAATATTTCTCAGATTTTTTTAAGTAATATGTATCTTTTTCTCTTTTGCTTTGTCTTGCAAGTGATCAAATACAATTGTACGATAAAGGGAGAACATAGTGACATTGGTCCATGAGAAAAGAAAAATCTAGCTAAACATTAGAACTCGTCAAATTATTGTTCAAATTCTGACCTCTTAGCAATTAGGTGTCTCAAAAAACTACAAATGGTAGGGAGTATTTTCATTAATAGTGAATAAAATCTGCCTTCAAACTGTCTATATCTACTATCGTTAGCCTTAAGATTGGCATCTAAAACTATAGAGTAAATTTCATGTACAAATGAGATGTCCCGGACTACAGGTATACTTGACAACTATCTAAAACAAATCAAACCCAACAAAATATAGCATTAAGATTTAAATAGGGTATGCTATGAAGTCTGAAGAATACAATCCAGAAAGGGGAAGGCCACAAAGCTTGAAGGGAACTCAAAACTTCTGCATTACAGCCAAGTCCAAAATTATGAGCAGAAACAACTGTACAGTCAAGTTGCATATTGCAGCTGATGCACAACTCATCAACCAACAAGAATTGAGTGTTGAAGCTTGCTTTTCATACTCGTTCCCTTTGTGAAATTAATGACTACTTGCCGCCATCTGCTTGTCGTTGTCTTCTTTTCTCTGCTGGTATACTGACTTTCGGCGACTGATTTCATTTCTGTGGGAATTATATTAATCAGAAAATGCCCTAATGATACAAATGAATTGCTTCTAAACAATTAGATATTACATTTGTAATCGCTAGATGATGTCACTCTTTATAGTTATTTGATAGGTTGTATTTGTAAATCTTGATTCTATAAAATTAAGGAAGTAAAGAAGCCCTGCGTATACTCTACCCTCCTCAAATCCCACTTGTAGGATTTCACCGGGTATGTTATTGTAGTATATCTTGTGTTCTCCCCGTCAATTATTGCAAGATACACAAATACAAGGAGTAAAGATAGATGTATTCCCCATTTGGAACTAGAGCATAGATCATAAAAAGTTCATCCACAACTTTAATAATGCTACAACGCTCGCGACCAACTTCTCTTCTTCAAGCAAAACAAGTAAGTTCATCCAAATCAAAACAGGCAAAGACGCCACATTTAAGAAAGATAGCATACGTCATTGCCGAAAACAAGTATAATACCACAAAAATTGTTGTTTTGCCTCAGAGCCTAGACTCTGTGTTTCAAAGGTGTTCTAGACATTGTAATTCATGCTACACTTTTCAGCCATAATTCAGCACAAACTGAAGGAACTCTATCAGTTATAGTTCACATCTTCTATGCCACTTCTATTTATTTCAAGCCGCCAGTTTATGTCACGTAACACAATTTTCGCTGGACTTCCAAAACACGAGAAGTCATTATATTTGACATGTTACCATTTTTTATTCCTCGGGGAAAAACTGCTAAAAAATATTTTAATTAAGGAAAGAAAAGTCAGACCCCAACAAATGGGGTAAGGGGAAGGTGCGTCACGTCACATCTCTGCAGACATATTGAGGATTATCTTGAGTATGTTGTTGGAAGAAAAAAGTCCATGAAAGCTATTATCTTTTTCCCTTTCTTAATATCCAACAAATAATAGTTTTACCTTAAATCCAAATACTGCATAGAACCAAACAAATATTTTAAAGGGTTAATTACACTAAATGCCCCTACAATGTGATTTAGTTTCAGATAGACCCCCTGTTTTTTAAATATCAAACACTTATGCCCTACCCGTGTCAGGTATATCCGTAACTAAGTATATTAAATTGTAATTATTAAAAAGTAAATTAAAATTATAAATGGGAAGTTTTCATGTATTTGTTTGTATGAAATTTAATGAAGATAGATTTTTTATTAAATATCTTTATTCACGCATTTGATTAAAACATAGAATAAACATTTTTTTGAAATGTATTTTCGAAAACTTATAAAATAAGAGATAGGCACAAATTACTTAATAAGATATACCAACTATTAATAATAACTTTCCTACCGTTAAATATGTAAAATTATTGTATTTTTATTAATTACAATATTATATACATAGAGGAAATTTTCATTTTATTTTTAAGTCTGTTTATTTATCCCTTCCGCTTCAAAATTATCTCAAAATTACATTAAAAAATTATTTATAATTCTATTGTATCTTTAATAATTATATTTTAATATACTTAGTTTGAGTATAACTCATATGGATGTAAGTGTAGGATTTTCATAGTATAGGGGTATAAATGTTTGATTTTAAATACAAGGATGTATCAAACTAAGTCATATTCAAGGAGTGTTTTGGTGTAATTGATTCTATTTTAAAGTGCTGGATTACAGCAGAGGGAACACACAATAAGACACGTCAGGCAAATTACGGATAGAAGAAGCAACACCTGATGACTCTTTGATTGACTCATAGCTAGAATAATATAATTTTGTGCTTTATGCTCTCGTTCAAGTCTCAACACGCTTAGTCTGCACGGGCAACTGTTTGGTTCCTTTGGCCACCATTATCTGCTTAGCAATTGCTAGGTCGGTATCAGGATAACAAGTTAGAAGTCCACATTCTTGCCCATGATAGTTTATCCCTCTTGTGCATATCGAGGAAACAAGACAAGCATTTGCCTGTAGACAGGTTTAAAGAAACCAATAAAGCTATTAAAGAGAGAAACCAAGAAACAAAGATTACATAATTAAAGAGGTGAAATACAGAAAAAATTGAAAAGGAACTTGCGTACTGAGAATCAAAAGAAACTTATTTATGGTGGCATTCAACAGATACGTACATCTTTAAGTGCCAGATCCCTGTTGGAAGAATCCCCAGAGTTGTTAAACAAACTACGTTTAATGTCACCATACGTTAAAATTCCTTCCAGATAATCTTCAGCATTAACCACAATAACAAAACTCTGGCGACCATTAGCCATGCGTTCTAATGCTTCTTTCACAGTATGGTTTGGAAAGACCTTCAAATAATCATTTGACATAGCCTGAGAAACCTGGTCATTGACGGAGACAGTTTAGAATTGAAACAGAGGGACCAAGATGAAATGATAGTTCAACAAAAGGGGAAAAGAAAGTAAGAACTCATAAGAGAACTTTGCCACATACCAGAGGCAGAAAGAAAAGATCATACCTTAAGATCTTCCAGAATTAGGCTTTCATCAAGAGATTCATGACTGCTGCAACATCCAATCTCACTTAGTTCCAAGTCATTCCTATCACTCGTGTGCCTCCAGTCACTCCCTTCATTCTTGTCATCTGGTGAAAGAGACAAATCCTTTGAGCATACTTGGCGTCTGATGCCTCCACTTCTGCTGAATTGTTACAGAGAGGGCACCCAAATTACCAGTCCAACAGCACCTGTTCGCATCATTTAAAATGCTTGTTACCCAGTCATCACTTCAACAAGCACTGTAATTTCACCAAAATAAGCATGGGAATAATCAAATACAGCCAGATCAAACAAAGAAAACTAAAGTCCACTTGACCAGACAACCAGATGGTCTGGTATAATCACTACAATTTAAAGACAACAGCTCCAGTTGCTGTTGGATAACCCCAGAAACCTAGGTGCAATAAATGATACTTTCCCAAAAGAAGATGACAAAAGTGAAGAATTCTACCTTCTAATCATCTTTCTCCACATGTTATGGACTAAGGTGCAAAGCATCCAACACAAGTATGGATCTAAGAGGCAATTCAGAGTCACCTAAAATTCAGAATCCAGGGATACGATTAAGAATATGGCTATGGCTGCTGGGACACAACTTACTATTATGTCCGATGACTAAAAAAATCTCTTAAAATGTAACTACAAATATCATTTGAGAATTTTTTAGACAATTGATTATACTTTAACAATGTTTGTTGATAAATTCCAAGACATCCTTTGTTGAATTAGTTACTCCCAACAATTTTTACATAAATGGTATTAACTAGAATGACAATCACCTGTGAGAATACTTCAATTAAGAATAAGGCACACAATTACCACCTGCAAGGTCTTTTAAATAATTAACTGAACAACGTAATTTTTACACACATTGACACCAACTAGAGCTTTTGAATCCTTTTGACGGCAAGAGCCCAACCATGAGGGAAACCCAATATTCTATAATCTTTGTCAGCTCAAAAAACCGAAAGCAGGAACTAGAAAGTCAAGGCACTGAACAAACTGATGTAATGTAGCAGCCATTCCCACCTGCATTGTTTACATTATTAAGAGTTACTTTCTGAAATTGCTTCATGTCTAGAAACTATTTACTTGCAAGGTGTAAAAGTAGACGATCTGACCAGGCGTCGCTTGCGGCTGAGCAATAGCAGTAGTCCCTGGAATAGCGGAATTTATCAGTTCCACAACTGAACCTCCAAATACAGCACCCACAGCACCTATCGTCAGCAGTTGCATACAGACCTCAACAAGACCAGAACCTTTGCATAAAGCAGTAGCCACAACTTTTCACAGCTGCTGGTTGGGCTAACGGCAGATTCCCAAGGTGCGAAAGATGCAGTCATGCAAAGTACCATGTGGAATTTCATCTGGCATTTAGTAAGAGCCCAATGAAGTTCAGGATGCCTAAGGCGTATAAAACCATAATTGCCCAAGCAGGACAGATGACATTAGAAAGTCCCAGCTTTCTTGAAGGAACTGAAATGCTTTGAAGACCAAAGGCGACCAGTGGTAAAGCCACACTTGTAACCCTGGCGTCACAGTATTTGATATGAAGGTGGCTCTTTTTGTGTTAAGGATGCGGTTTAGTATTCAGAGATCACTTGGGTGAATAAAGTGACGGTCAAAACGGGTTTAATCTGTAAACATGAAAAATATTCTGCTCCATATAATAAGCCCTTCCCTTTGCATCTAGAGACAATGGCAAGAATTGTCTAAACAACTCGTCCCTTTGTCCATTCTCTTTCATCCAGTTCCTCTTCCATAAGGTGTGTGGGCATCTTTTACCATAATAAGAGGCGTCTACGAGAAACCAAGTTAGGAAGAAGGGGAGTAAAATGCAAGCATTGATCAATGCTGGAAAACATATGTAAATCAAAACTAATCTGTATCACATAAAGAGGCGTGTGGTAAGAGAGCTATAATCTGTATTTCTCCAGCAGCAATGAGAATATGCCTTTGATTCTGTTGTTTAACAGAAATCGAAACTGGAAAAAAAAAAACTTGTTGTCTTATGCCAATCAATAAGTGCGAACAGATATGAAGTATATGGGAAGAAACGGTTATGCCCGTTTGCTTATAATAGTGGGTTCATTTCAAAAAAAATTTGAATTTCTAGTTTTAAAAAGTATCTTTAGAGAGAAACATGAAGGAGCAAAATGAAAAGACCAAGAAACACACATATCTGCATGTTAAAGAATTTACTTCAATTACAAATGTTTGTCCAAAGGGTAAAGCATGAACTGAAGCACTTGGAAAGGCAATGAGATAATAAAAGAGTGCAAATCCACAGAAATATTGAAAAATTGTATGTTTGCCTGACTGAAGAAAAGAAGTCAACAATTGCATTTTACCCAGCAAACGTATGTTTTTACAATGATTAGCTGAATCAGATCAATGCCAGCGAGCTTGGGATGATCTGCCATCTCATTGGGCACAGTGAAGGCTTTCAGACACCTTTTTCTCCCAGGATGGCATTTGAAGCAGTAGATGATATTACAGAAGCCAATATGATCATTGCAGTTGTAAATGAGTGAGTTTTCTGCAGTGGCCTTAAAACTGTTTCAATTGCAAAAGAAACGGCAAAAGGCTGCTGCATTTGAAACCTGCAATACAAAAGAACTTAAATCTTGAATATTCATCCAACAGCTTGAGAGGACTCCTGCAAAAGATGCAGAGAGACAGATCTTTCATTCAATCTGGACAAAAATTCAAAATCAAAGACGACAAGGGTGTCCTTAAACCTTGTAAAGCTAAAATCCCCTCCATGCTGAAGCCCACTCACAAGATTTACCCTTTACATATAGATACACATGTAACATGTGGATGAGATATACACAAACATAATAGGCAAGTCTATTCTTACAATGATTATAATCAGCCAATAGGACCTGCATATTTAGCAGCAGAGAATTTAACGGCTTACCTCGAACCCCTGAGAACAGGTCTTAAGTACATTAACATAGATATATTCTGCAAAAATACTTTCTCTTTTTATCAAATCAAGCAAAGTTTGTTAGTGCTTCAAGAGTGTGAAAAGCGTGAGAGCATGTGCCCTACAAAACCAGTAGTGATAACAAGACAAATCTGCATCAGTACATATCTGCACAGTTCTACAATATATGTGACAATTTGCAATCAGCATAAGAGGGTGTGCCACTGCTTGAATACTATGAGTGCATCAAACAAGTCAAATGAGATTATATCACAGCTTAAGGAAGAGGATCTGAATTCCCCAATACACATAACATTTTGCAGTTTGGCACACTCACTTGCTATATAAGTTCCTCCGAAAAAAATTGAACCCAATTGAAACCTTGCACACCAACAAAACTCCTGTAACACGATTGTTCACTTAAGAGAATAATGGGACAAGAGAAAGAATGTTCAGTTTTCTATCCTTTTCACCATTTGGATCACAAAATTTAACATTCCAAACTGCTTCTTTTTCACAGAAACCGAGCAAAAAAATTCTTTTAAGAATGAAGAATAAGTTGGACCAGCGTAAAAGTCTATGTTTCTGATCCTCTTAATGTCCATAGACATGTGAGAGGAATCATAATCTATAAATTCTATACACAGGCTAGAAAACTTCCAAAACATTGATAGTTTTGCAATTAAAAGAAATAATCATCCATATAAAGCTTTCAAACATGAGAAACTATGCAGCAAATCATGTATGTGTAACAATTTTGAAATTGAGCAAAAAAGCCGTCTTGTACTGATAATTCTCAATGAGAAGTAAAGTACTGATAATTCCAGCAGCTGCACAAGCTGCAACAGGCTATTCTCCTTTCTCGGTTGTTTTCCATCATCATTGAGCTTCCATAGGCACAAGATTTACCTATATCTACACTAGGGCCTTCAGGACCTAAAGAACAACCAGTTCCCAAAGTCACAGCCGCCTGGTGCTACAGTAGGGAAAGGTTCAGCTAACAAATCAAATCCTTGTCCCCTGAGAGAAGAACTGGTTTGTGTTATTTGGTCCAATATCTCAAGCAAACCATGCAGCATGCCCACAATAACTCCACCGAGGACAGGTATTAGAAGTATCCGTGCCATGATAAGCTAACCTTTGCAAAAACGGAGCCAAGCAGCTCCTCAATTAGGAGTACCAGCCCAAGCCCACTCATGTACTACATGTACCTAAACAAATATCCTCATTTTCATTTTAATGTCTGAGGAAGCAGTACGGTTCCAGACTACTGGTCTATCATCAAAACAGAATCAGAAATACAGTTTAAGAAAATAGCCAGATTCTTCACCTTTATTTGGCATGAACGTGGGCAGACGTTACAAGCCACAATATTATAAAGTTAGTCTTCCCTGTATCCCTGTTCCCCCAAAAGCAACTTAAGTCACTAAAATGTGTCAGCTCATTAACTTAATACTCTACTATGGGTGACCTTCAACCCCCGCTAAAATGGATAAACACAAAAATAAACAAGAGGCATCCTTTGACATTCAATGTGCAGATTTCATCTACAGAGCGTCATTGTCTGCCCTTCCCCTTCAGTAACGCTATCTAATGCCAGATTTACAAAATCTCCCCACTTGCTCAGACAGAACTAAATCAATGACATTATATAATTCTAAAAAGTTCATACAGCTATAAAACATATAGCTCTAGCCCTTTTCACTGTTGGTCGAACTTAACCTATCAATCGATCAATCAACAAAGCCTCAACAAAAATAGTCAGGGAACAGCTAACTGAATCCTCTGTATCCAATTCCACTTCCAACACATTTTGTTTCAATACCAGTAAACTATGTGTGCTTTTAAACTCAAACTAAGGGTTCTCTGAGAGTCGAAATCGAGCTAAACTAAATCACAACACAATGAAAACTAAAAGAATCCTGACTAACCCCACGATTAAGCCATAACTACAATGTGCTTGAGGCCAGAAGACATCAACAAGCAGCAATGCCCACTCCGGCGGGGCACTATCGCCGAGAATTTCATCATCTCTGTAGTTACCAGATATACTAGCAGAAACACCGTGATCAGAAGATGACGAGTGATCCCTATCAGACCGCTTTACACTCGAAGATCGTCTATTCGAAAATCTAGAATCCAAACGCTTCAACAGATCAGTAATGCCCTTGCTACCAGTCCTATGCGGAAACTGACCTTCTAAATCTCCATCCGACGCAGATGAATTCGAACGCAACAGGATGTTGCGATCACTATACTCGCCTCCTGACATTTCCCCAAGCCTTCCTCACAATGTCATTCTCAAAATTGAGCATATATATTATATAGATGAGTGAATACTCGTCGAGGATGTTTTAGGAGGATTATCTTCGTTTCCACGACGCGCATTCAGGAAATTTTATAGTAAAGGGAGACTATTGAGGTGCCGGAGATCGGGATCGGACATCCGACATTAAACTTCGGTGGAAATCGCTACTTGTCGGTGTCGGTAGCGGATGAATCGGGACGGTGTCGGTGATTTCACTCCTCCAAAATGGTTCGGAAACTGGACGAAATCTTTTTTGCCGCTATATTCATTTCGCTCATTTTGGAAAAAAAAAATCAAATTTGCCCCTTCATCTTCACAATTGTTTAATTTTGCCCTTTAAAAACATTTTTTTAGGTCATTCATACCTCTTGTTTGGTTTAGGCCTTATTTATTTATACTTGTTATTAAGGTTTAATGTGATTATTTGGATCATAATTATTAAGTGTGATGTTTTATTTATTGCATTCATTTAGTAAGTATCATACAAATTTAATGATTTAAAGTTATAATAAAATTTTAATTTCATTAAGATGTTTGTTCAAAAATTTATATATAAAGATGAAAATTTATTATTATTATTATATGATTTATATCAATTCTTTACTTTATTATAATCCACCATCATCACCCGATCACCATTGTACATCAATCATCAATAATTATTGACAATTATAAAGTCAACAATCACCATCATATATGTATGTATGTGTGTTACCAATCGTCATGATTAGTTATTGATATCATTTATCGTAATTATTAACCATCATTTCTTATTTATTTATTATCAATCATCACGCTATCATGAAAATTATTATTGTCAACTTGTCATTACCATTAGTCAACCAACAATCGCCACCGCTAGCACCAACCTTTGTATAATTTTTTATTTTTTTTGTAAATATTATATTTATTAATTTTAAACAAATACTAATTTAATATTGATCGAGTTGGTGATAAAATAAATAGTTTTAATTATATTAGTATACAACTTTTAATAATATGTATTATTATTTAGACATCTAACTCTAAATACGTATTGCCAATATTGAGGAGCGTGTATTTAGATTTACATGTATTACTCTATATTTATATATATTGAGTACGAAACTCTATAAAAAAGATGTCGTTAGGTCTTTTTAATATTTTAAAAAAGCTAGACTTCCTCAGGATAAAATTGTCATTTGATCATGTTTATACTATTTAGGACGTTGAGATGAGCAAGAATGCATTATTAATTTTTTCTTAGTTGAACCATGTACTAACTCTCGTGTTTATTTGAAATTTTATTTTTCTGAAGTTTTTAACATCTTTCAAAATAATGATCATTAATGACTTTATATACAAGTCATTTAAACCAATAAAATATTTAGGAATAACATACGCGAATTGTATAAAATGAAAATAAAAAATAAGTAGTTTCAAAAAAAAGAGAAAAATATAATTCTCATCTTTTTTTAAGTTAAATAAATAAGCATCATTATTAAATAGTGATCATCGAATAACCTTTTATATGTGATAACTTAAAATTTTAAAAATATTTTTAATTTATTTCAATCATAATTTAATTTCCAATTTCATATAACTGACTATCTCAAATGTTTTTTTTGTTTTTTTAATTTTATATTAAAATTATAAATTTCATCCTTTTCTTTGTTTTGAGTAGAACATACGAAATACATGTACAAATTAATAGAATAAATATCTGTAGATTTTTTTTTTATTATTAAGCCTAGATATAAATTTTATAATAACAAAAATGAATAATACATACACAAAAAAGTACCCTCTGCGGAGTTTGTATAAAGATGGATGATTTTTTATAGCTTTTGATTAAACACTATTTATATAACATTTCTTAAAATGAAACAAAAATACTTGAATAAAAATTGGAGGAAAAGAGCTACAAAACAAGATCCAAACTCTTAAATACGATTTGTAACATCATTTTTAAAATTTGTATTTTTATTAATTTTAATTCACAATACAAACACGCTTTTCAAATATTATTTATGTGTTTGAAAAAGAATATTCTTATTAATATAAAATGCACGCACAATATACATATATTTAAACTAATCTTAATAAAAATAAATAAAGCATTAAATTCAAACAGTAATAATATTTCATATGAAGTTATGTTGTAGAACAAATTAATAAATAATGTTTTGTTTAATACTTAATTATGATATTTTTAAAATTTTTAAAATCACAATGTGATATTTTTATTACATAAGAACAAAAAATATGAAATTAAATATCTTGTCTTAAATTATACTTCAAAAGATTCTCTCAAATGATTAAATTACTTCCAAAAATTAGAATAGTAATTACGTTGTTTAATAATTACGCAATAGCTTCGATTTTTTCTGTGAAAAGATCTAATTAAGCCGTCGACAAATGAATTCGAAAGTTAAATGTATTTTCTTGTTTTTTCCTCTTCTTTGAATTAAGTTGTCTTTTTCTTGTAACATATTTCAAAAGAACATATCCTTAATTTCAACATTTTAATAAATTATAAAAATAAAAAAAAGAAAACATGTTTAAAATTACATAATTCAAAAATTATCTTTTGGCCATATTTATTTTAAAATCACAAAGTTTAAATTTTTATCTTTTTCATTTTCATCTAATCAAATTAAAATGACACAAAAGTTTAATTGGAAATTAATGAACAAAATCCTATTAACCTCTTTTGAGGTTGAGCCTTAAAAATTCTAAACAAAGCATTAATCTTAAAAGTAAATTATATAGTGGGGAATCTAAATTTAATCAAATAGTATAATATTAAAAATAAAATAAGAAAATAAACTAAAAAAAATAAACTAAAAATATTAACAATATTATCTTGTGGTCCGTATGTTTGACACTATAATAACATCGACCATCATTTCTCTCGTAAAAATCAGCGCAAATGCGTAAATTGAACTACCTTTAGCTCGGTTTCCCTTCTGTTGCTTTCGATATAGTCCAATCTATAAGACTGGTGAAGGACTAAAATCCCAGTAAAGTTTGAATTTCTTTGAGCAGATCAGAATTTTCAAAATTGAAAAGCATAAACTATGATAAATTTGATCAGTTTCTATGTAAATTTATGTATACAGTAGCTTCATTGATGGAAATGTGGAGGAGGAGTGGTACGATTGATGATGATTTGAAATGGATCTGAAACCCTAAAACTGTAAACACACATCAGATTTGGAACTCGAGAATTACCAGTTGCTTCGTTCTCTAATAAAGGTAAAAACACTGCTGTTGAATTTTCGATTCCTCCGTTCCACAGATCTGTAGAGATGAAATTAATGTTAGATTACTGAGGGTTTGCTTTTAGGGTTTATTAATGACCCACGGATTTGGAAGGGTGAAATTTGCTTGTTAGCTTTCTGAAAAAGGGTTTACAGATACTGCAATTTGGTGTTTAGCTTGAAAATCACGAGCCAATAATTCAGATTCTAATTACTGATTTTCAATTGGGCAGGTGATTTTGGAGAAATTAGTATTTCAGGAACCAAACTGGGTTAGGTATGAACCATTGAGAACTTCTTTCTGGAATTGGGAAAGTCAGAAACCTCTTTCTAGAGAACTTAGAGTGTCTACTCTTTTTAAAATGAACCCCAGGCATCGGAGTCCTGTAGGTGGGTATAAGTCTAGTTCAGTTGGTATGGGTGGTGTGGCAACTGCCTCCCGGGTTTCACCGGACGGATCAGTGAGAGGTCGTGGATTGCACAACTCAGAGTACAGAAACCATAACCGAGGTGGATTTGGGCGTGGCCAGGCTATAGTTCAGCAGCCTTCACATGGAAATGACATTTTCATGGAAGCTGGACGGTTAGCAGCTGAGTACCTTGTTTCCAAGGGGCTGCTGCCACCGAATGCTCTTTCAGGGAAATTGCCAAATGGTAGCTTAAAGAGCCCAGTTGAGAATTTTCAGGGATTTAAGCGACAAGATATTGATGAAGGTCGGACATCAACTCTTTCACGTTTGGAGACTGATGTGGGTCCTGGTAGGAGAAGGTTTCCTGATGAATATGACTCAGTGGGTTCAAGAAATTATATGAGAGGAAGGAGAAGAAACGAGTCCTTTCGAAGTTACAGCTCTGAGTTCAATCGAGAATTGCAAAGGACTGGGTCCTCAGATAGAGCCAGGGCCTACCCCGATGTGAATGGTCAAGATGATGATTTAGCACGTGATAGAGATGAACAGCAAGTGGCTAAAGATAGTAATGGGATGTTACCTAGTTCCCTTCCTGGTAAACAAAATCCAGATATAGAGAGTGCTGGGGAGTCAATGGGCTGTGATCCAGGACCTGCCTTGGGAGATTCTGTTAAAGAGACAAGTCCCACCAACACTGGAAATGATCTCCCATTAGTTGGTGAACCTGAACCAAAGAAGTCTGATGACATTGGAATGTCGAAAAAAGAAGATGATCCTGTTAATCTTGCCAACAGTAGTGATGGGTTGGAGAAAATAGCTGGCAACGAGGATATAGAAGTCAAGTTTTTCAGCAAAGAACATAATCAAACCAGCATGACTAGTAATGATTTACTTAGCTTATGCAGGTTTGAGAATGTTCCCACGAGAACACGATCTTCATTGGCAAACAGAGGTTTGAAGGTTTGTCATGATTCTGAAGATGAGGATGCTCATGTGAGCGAGCTCCCTAAAGAAACTGAAGTGCATTCCCAAGACATCCCTGTGGATGCTTCCCCTGGTGTCATTTTATCAGATCAAAGCCACGAAGCGAAAAACCTTGATTCTGACAAATTGAAACCACCGTCCATCGAGGAAGAATCATGTCTTACTTATGCCATTAAGCAGTTAAATGAGACAAGTTCCTCTTCCTTTCCTGGAAGTACGTTAATGAGGGAGGAAGAGAAAATAGAGGGACTAACTGAAATTGAAACTTGCAGTTCTATAGCCATGGGAAGAGGTGAGAAACGAGAATTGGATGATGGTGATGATTGTAAGGGAGAAACTAAGAGACCTAGAGAATTGGCTTCATTAACAAGTACTTTCTCAGATGTCTTTCTGTACCATTCTAATTCAATGGAAAAACAGCAGACTTCACAGGAACCAAGGAGATCACATAGTGAGCCATTAATATTTCCATCTGAGGAGAAGAGATTGGTAGACATTTCTATACACGAGGGTGATGTGAGGCTGGCAAGTGACTTCACAGAGAAGCAACTTTTGCCCAGTTCCTTTAAGGCTTTTGATCTCAATCTTATGGAAACTTCTGATGTGAATGAGAATCATGATGCTGATCCTGTTCATATCTTCCCGGTGGTTACTGAAGGTGTAAAACAAGAAGCGCCAGTTGATATTCATTTGGCCATGAATAATAACTCTGATATAACAAGTAACTATGCTAAATCTAACTTTGATGGGAGAGATGTTGAGGTGATTGATTTGGAAAATGATTCTGAACAAGAAGAGAAGGCTTTCAATAACCCTGAGAGCAGGTAAGTTTACACCTCTAATTTACTTGTCCTTTTACATTTCACTTTTTTCTTTTGCTAAAGTTTCATTTTGTTGAATTGGTTACTGATTCCATCTTCTTGTTGATTTAACTGCTTTATAGAGTTGGTATTATTATTATTATTATTATTATTAACTTTTTTTAAAAAAAGATTCCCATAAGATGGTTGTACCTGATTTGCCTTGCTTGCGTAGATTCTTTTCTAATTGTTGAATGTCTTACACAGGTCTGAAGTTGTATTCACTGGAAATGATGGTTTTTCTAATAATGCACATAGTACCAACAATATGCCCCACGCTCAGGATGGTTATGGACTTATGATTTCAGAATTACTTGGGAATGATATAGCAAACTGTTCTCCTCTTCCAGCAGATATGAATTCTTTGCACAATGATATGGGCCTCCATAATGGAGAGGTACTAGCGCCACAGTTCTCATAGGGAATTTTTTGCAGTGATATTTGTAATGCATTAAATATGTCCATTTTACTATTGGTTTTTTCTGTTACACTTACAAATTAATATGCAAACCTCCTGTTGAATGCCTTTGAAAACACCTATTTGTATTTTTTCTGATTCATTTTTCTTTTTCCTTCAGGGCATGCTTGGTGATGATGATTCAATATATATGTCCTTGGGAGAAATTCCGATAAGTATGCTAAAGACCTTCTAAGCAAAACTTTTTGATCTGAACTTAGTTATTGAGTTGTCTCTGGATGCAATGCCCTCCGTGTGTGCGCACCTGTCCATGCATTAATGCAGTCATTGATGTTTTCACCATTCATTTTATTCTGATTATGCATATTATAAAACCCTGTTCCTTTGATAAAGATAGCCCATTACATTAATTTTGTTTGTTGATCAAGTGTCTTGCTGTATTTATCAGGGCTTCATTCTTTGAGAAACTATTGTTTTTTTCCTTACCAGCAGATTAATGTTCTGCTACTTGGCTATAAGCATTTTCTACTCAGCTTTTGATGGATGAGAATTAAGATACTAGGTTTCTGAGGTCTTCTTTCTTCTCTAAGCATGCTGAATGTATTTGCTGTAGGTTTTCTGACGCCCTGGGAGCAGCCGACACAAGAATTTGGAAAGCCATTTTGAGGTGCTACTATCCAGGTTTTCTTGAGATATCTTTATTTTGATAACCAAGAAATTCCAAGGGTCAGTGATGCATGGTTCGAAACTCGGTGGATAATGGGATTCCTCTCTACCCTTCTCCACTTAAATTCTACGCTTTTGTCTGTGGCAAGTTTCGAACCAGTGATGTGTGCCTAACCCACACATCACACTCTGCGCTCTCACCACTAGATCTAAGCCCTGGGCTGATGTATTATCACAAAAACTCTTCTTTATGCCTAATGTCAGTTGTCAAAACTAGCACTTTAGTAGTTCAACTTTGTAACATTGTATGCCTTACGCAAAATCTTGCTTGTTTCTAGCAGATGAAGTATTGCTTTCCCCCTCTTCTCCCTCTTGTTGGAAGTTAGGCAACAATGCGGTCTTTGTAATTCATTTCTGTTTCACCTCTTGTTTGAATTGGAAAAAGTTTCTACTTTGAAAGCTTAGTGATCAACTACCTCCTTTATTGCTCTGCTATCTATATATTTGCTTGCTAAAGCTACATTTCATCAGCGAGATTGAAAAGCTATACTGGAAGATTTAAAGCAGTGTTTTGGCATACAATTAACTTGGTTCAGTTGCTGGAAACTTTTCAGAAACCAAATTGAAGCCCGCCTTTGTCGGACAAAATTGTAACCATGAAACAACTATGTGGTCTAGTTTGTTAGTTTTTAGCAAAGAAATTTTAGGGAAATAATAAAGAAGAAATTAGAGAGAAATACTGACAATGTAGTCAAAGAGAATTATTTTATTAATAACTTAGAGGTATACATTTACAACTTTAATTTCTAATAAAAAATTGAAAATATGTATAGACTTATCTGCAAATTTCAAATAACAAAGAAAGAGGAAACTAACTCCTAAATTCAAGCCACAGAGGACTAATAAAAATAATTTGAAATCCTAAAAGTTAGCTACTGATAAACTGAATTTCTGCAAAAGAAATCCTTTAGAGATAATGCAGCTATCTGTTTTATTTCTGCAATATCCTGAGACATATTTTCAACACTCCTTCTTGGATTAGGAATTGTAGATTATAGTCTTGGCTGGAATTAACCTCGTGAAATAAATATGCCAATTCATCTTTGGTCTTGTAAGGCTTCTGTTCATCTTCATCTTTGGTCTTGCAAGGCTTGTGTTCATCTTCTGTTGGATTAAATGAGAAGTTTTTACCTCTCATTTAACTTGTAAAATCTTCTACTTAGTGGCATCAAAGATCTGGCAGTACTTGTCTTCAAATAACAATTTTAAATCCTTTTCTCATTAGTTGGCCAACACTCAACATATTTTGCTCAATATTAGGCACTTAGAGAACATCTATAATTTGTTTTGTGTTTGAACTTGTTTTGATTGCAACACTCCGTTTTCCTTTTGTAGGACTATAGTCACCATTCCCGATTCTAATTTTCTTATTTTCCTTAAAATGAACTTTTTAAAAAGAATTTCTGTCATGTGGTTTGTACAACCACTGTCAGTCATCCAAAACTCAGATTTCTTGGTTGAAAAATATGTTGCCACAAATAAATGGTCTTCTTCCTCTTCTTCATTTACAACTTGGGCATCTCCTGCATATTGTTGAGATTCACAACTTCATTATCAAACTGGTTGCAGATCTTGCACTGTGCATTTGGCCTCTTCCAACATATAAATGGAGATGACCTTTTCTGCCAGTGCTGATAGGGTGGGTAATTATTATTTTGAGTTATTATCCTTGCTTTGAGTCTTATGTTGGTTGTCGAGGCTCCTTCAATCATACCATCGTGCCTCATAAGTCTCCTTTGCTCCCGTGCCTGCAATATATTTAACAATTTTTCAAACAATTCTTGAATCTTCGAATGCCAAGCAATTTTACCTTTTTAAGTTTTAACAATGCCAAGAAGCCGGTCTGAGTACTCTTGATGGTCTCAAATTCCTTCATCATTTGCAACTTGAATTTCCTTATTAAATTCAACACCTTCATGCTTCATATTCTTTCCTCTCATATTTATTCTTCGTTTGGATAATCCCAAATTTCTTTTGCTGATTTGAGAGCCATAATACTCGTGAAAAATGTTGCAGCATACCAGTAAATAAAGTTGCTTTTGCCTTTGATTTTCTTATTTTCTTTTCCTTTTAGCTTTTTATCTAGGCCACATTGGGATTATTGGGCAGCCGAAGAACATCATAATCCTCTTCCACAACCTCCCAAAGATCTAAAGCCTTAAGATAAGTTTCCATTCTTATTGTCTAGTGTTGGTAATTCTCACCATCAAAGACATGAGGAGCTATTTGGGAAAAACTATTGTAATAGCCCAACCCACTAGTGATCTGCTTTGGGCCTAGGCCCACACGACTTTAAAACACACTAGGGTGTAAGGTCTGTTTACTTGTATAACCCACATCTCTATTGTGTTTTGTCGATGTGGAACTCTTTCTCTAAGCTGGGGTGTCATGTACAACCTCCTTTATGGACTCAATGTCCTCGCTGAGATTTGCTCCACTACATGGGATTTACCTAGACTCACCACTGAGGTGCTCGGTATCCTCGCTGAGTTTTGCCCCACTGCATGGGATTTGTCTAGACTCCACACTGAGGTTTTTCCCGCCTTCTCGGAATTTGACTAAACTCTGTTGAACTCTGACCCACCATCAACAAGGATGACGTAAGAGTGGCTTTGATACCATATGTAACAGCCCAGCCCACCTGTGATATTGTCCGCTTTGAACCTAGGCCTGCACAGCTTTAAAACGCGTCATTAGGGTGTAAGGACTGCTTGCTTATATATCCATCATCTCTTTTGTGTTTTGCCGGTGTGTGACTCTTCCCTAACCTAGGGTGTTACAACTACTTTCGTAATCCATCTCTCTTATAGGTCCCTTAAGAAAATGGCTCTAGATATCATTATCAGTTTATAGCAAAGAATTTTTGAAAAATAACAAAGAAGAACTTAGAGAGAAATACTGGCAATGTAGTCAAAGGGAATTATTTTATTACTAACTTAGAGACATACATTTATAGTTCTAATTTCTAACTAAAAAATAAAAAAATATGCTACTGACTTATCTGCAAATTCAAATAAGAAAGAAAGAGGAAACTAACTCCTAAATTCAAGCCATAGAGGACTCCTATAAAGAAAAATTGAAATCCTAAAAGTTAGCTATTGATAAACTGAATTTCTGCAAAGGAAATCTTTTAGAGATAATGCAGCTATCTGTTTAATTTCTGCAATATCCTGAGATATATTTTCAACATAGTTGTTTTTAATTTTAACCAAAACTACAACAATCATTGTACTCTGTACATTGTATTGTAACTTGTGCCACACCTTTCTTTTATTCTTTTTGAACTCGTATGTCCTTTATGCTTCTTGACGAATAAAACCTCCACTCATTGAGATTTGGTTAAACTAGAATCGGTAAGTCATGAACTCATGTATGTACATGCAAACATCATCACATGCTCTTCAAAACATTTTATCCTTTTGATTGTGCATACTTGCTTGTTTGTTGAATCGAATTTGGATGAGCGAATCTTTGGGATTTGTTTGCTCATTGAATCACATCAGTCTTTGAATCCCCCTCTTCTTTTTTGTTTCTTTTCTTTTTTGCTGTTGCAGCCTTTTATTGGATTACCTTCCTATGAAGTTGAGCTTCTGTTTGTTTATGTATGTCTTGATGTCCCACAAGTAGTTCATAATCTTCTGAAGAATAAAGATGTGTATTAGTCTTTTATGTAAAACAGCTCATCCCTTGTACCTTGTTATTTCATAGAATTTTATGATTGGGTTCCTCTTTTCTGTTTTTGATAAGTTAAACTTGTATTGATTTCATCATAAGTAGGTCTTACAATCACCCAATATATGATATCTTGTTGATTTTTATTTTTTATGAGTTAAAACTGTAATGATTAGAATTTTATGATTTGGGATCCTTATGACGAGTTAATCTAAATCCTAAAAACATGATTGGGTGAGTTTGAAGCTGGTCATGTTAACATCTGTTCTAGTCAGGCAGACTTTTACCATTGTAGGTGGGAAAGCATGCAGAGCTAGCTTCAAGAATCGATTGTTGGTTTTCTATGTTTTTTTTTTGATGAGGAGGTTTTCTATTTTTTTTTATATGGAGGTTTTCTATGTTATGGGAAGAATTAGTAGAGTATTAGGAGCTATGGAGGCAAAGTTGACTGCTAAATAATAGGTTCCGTACATGGAACTTACACTGCCAATTCCCTTGTGAAGCCAATTGTAAAATTTTCAAAATCCTATCTAGAAATGGGCCAAAAGTCTGAGATGTGAAAAACAGTGTTGGATGAATCGAATCAGTTGTGTGTTAGTCTTGTTTGTTTAATAATGGGTAAGGCAAAGTAGTGGATTCACAAGCACAAATGTGCATTTTTTGCAGGGTTACATTTTGCCTTGTGATTATTCCTTGGGTCCTTAGTCAGAAAGGGTGAAAGCTAAGATGACAATCTTAATGGTTTGGGTGTGGGGGTGGATTTTCACTAGAAGTGGAGCATCAAGGAAGGTGTGATATATGGACGAGAAGAAATGTTTGTTTTTTTGCATGAAATGAAAATGTGGCAAATGCAACATTTTCGCCAAGTAGTAGGAAATATATTTCAGTAACTTTTTAAAAAAATAGTAAATGTAAGTGTACTATTGATGTAAACCAGCAAAAGGAAATGCTGGTGAATAGTACATTAAAGATAACTTTATAGTGCGTATACAAAGTCAACTATGGCCTCCAGGTCTTAATACATTTGCCGAGGCCAAGTTGCACAAAAAATTAGCTAAAATATACACTTGGTGTTTAAGGTTAACTACATTATCCTTCTTGTCTTTGAAATCTCTAGCATTTCTTTCCTTCCATGTAACCCACCATGAGGTGTGGATTTGGTGAAACAGGCCTTGGAAGAGGTCAAGTTGATTTCGGAGAGATTAAAGTAGGCAAAAGAGTTATGCAGAACGGAAGGTTCGTGATTTCATGGAGGGTGAAGGAGTATTGTTGAAAGTATCATACACCTATGAACGGTGTAATGCATTTTGGTAAGAAGGGAAAGTCGAGTCTGAGATTTATAGCCTCGTTAGAGGTTTAGCAGCCCATTTGGTGAAACATTATCCGTACTGCTTCACCAACTACTAGTAGCTAAAATATACAACTACTAGTCCAGCATTTCCATGCATGTAAACTCTCATGGCTTGCTCTATAGGCAAGGCCATGAGCTTGTTTATGGGTTTCTAGCATGAGCTATAGATAAAAGATGAGAAAGAGTAGGAGTCCAGTTCAAGAATTAAGGTGTCCAATTGTTGGAATGTTTTGCCTTCTTCCCTGAAGTTCAGTAATATCTTTTAGTAGTAATCAGCTTCTGCTTTCTGTAAAGACTTACCTAAACCTTTGGTTGGATGGCTGGTAACAGTGTGTCGCAAGCGCCAGGTGAAATTATCACTTGGTTAAAGCATTAAAGGTATCATGAGTTATTATTGAATGGCAGAGGTGGAACCAGGATATGAACATTATGTGGTCAACTTGGGGATTCTACCCCAACCCATTTGATTTTCTGGGTTCGAACTCTATTAATTATGCCTATTTAGTGATTTTTTTTTAACACATACAGGGCCCGAGTCAGTTACTTGGTTCTGATGAACCCATAAGTTACACGCTACATTTGTCCCCTGTTGAATGCATTCTTTTCAGGCCAACTATGGTCCTGTTGTAGTGAAATGCTGATGATATTTCAGTGTCACACCCAACGTTGCTTCTACTGTGTTTCATAGCTGCTATGAGCCTATGACTTCTGCATGTAAAGGAGTCTCTAAAGCAAGAGAACTGAAAAACAGTGCTGAAGCCGTCTTTACATTGGATGGCTTGATCTTTTAATGATGCTCGGATACAGTCACTCATGGAAGCAAAAGTCGAGATTATGTGCACCGTATGGCCTTATTCGAGGCTGCACTTTAAATTCTGCCCCGTTAGCTCAGAAAAGGCCATTTGTGCAAATGCACGGGAAAACGTAAGTAGCCGTATCTTCTTTTCTAACAATTCAAACATGGGGAATGTTGTCTGTTCCCGTTTGTCCTTTCATGAGCTTTTCCCATTTTTCACTATTTGGAGTAGCATCTTTTTTGTTTCATTACTCGAGGTTCATTATTTGAGTTAAATTCTATTAATTTGGATTCACGCAATGATACGCCGGAAAATATCATGAGATAAAGTGATCCTTTTTTAAGGAAAGGAAAAGTAAAAAAAAAAAAAACCATCTGCACTTTTTTAGAGCGTGGTACCAGCCCAGCTCCCTCGACTCGGCAACAATAGTCAGTTTTAGTTGGCTTTTTTGTTCTTAAGACTGTTTGATCGGTATGGCAACGTCAAGATGCCATGACCTCGAGACAAGCAAAATGCTAATGAAAGGACTTACTAATCACAGTATATTCCTGACACAACCTACATTCACATACTAAGTTGTTTAGAAATTGAAATAAAATTTGAGACTTGGATACAATGCTCTGTATTATGTGCAAATAAGATGAGAAACGTTGAGCAGAGGGGAAGTGGGAACTACTATGGATTGTCGAGTGCGAGCATTTTTCTTGTTACTGTTCTAATGTCGCTGGGGTATTTCTTACTAACAAGGCTCTGATCGGTTCCTTTTCTTTCCTTCCCGGTCATCTGTTCTCTACTCGTATAATTATTATATTTTTAGAGTTCGAATTTAAATGCGAACATTTTTCTCTGTCAACTAGTACTGTGGCACAGTGCCTAATTATTTACTCACGTAAGAAGATTCCATCAATAATTGAACACTGTGGGATTTGACCTCATTATTTTTGCACTGTCATTTCTATTTTTTTTTTCCTCCTAAAGACACTGCGTCATGTGGGTTTCCACATCATCACCACACTGCTTTGCCCCACTTTGGTCTCTTATCTCCTTATTAAGTTCTGGCTCTCCCACGTTCTATCCAAACCCTTTCTTCTTCCAACTCACCCCTTTCTTTTACACTAATCGTGGTGTTCTGTCAGTTTGTGACATCTCGTTTAATTTTATTTGGTATCTGCTATAGTTTTACCTCTCACCAACATATATTTATTTTATATATATATTGGGTAACTTTGTTCATCGAAGTTTTAGACAAATAAAAAAAATTATTTAATGTTTTTGAAATTTAAACTTTAAACGTAATAGTTGATTCGTTGAAAATATTTGACATAATTTCCACTAATAATATCATTATTTTAAACTTTGGTGTGATATCTTTATTACTATTATTGTTTCTTTTTCTCGTATAATTGATATAATAAGTTAAACTAACGTTTTAAATTTGGTTGCCGTTATGTGATAGCAAACGAAAAGGATAATTGAAAATAAGCATGTTACGGTATTGAGTATGTTTGAAATAAAAAATAGTACCAAAACATTGTTATTGATGAAACGGTATTGAGTATGTTGAAATAAAAAATATTACTGACTCGTAGTGTGCGATGTGTGAGTTTGATGTACGTTATGAATTTTTAAACACTGCAAAAAATAAAAAATTGATATTTAAGTGAAAAAAGAATAGTCGAGTGAGTTTATTATTCATTGAGATTTCAAATGGTGCACCACTAATATCTGATTCTTGTGTAATGATAAAAGTGCAATTTATCATAAATTTCGAATCTTATAGCAGTATTTAAGTAGAGAAATATTTTTTTTTAAAAAAAGTGCTTACCATACACCAAATTATTAATCTTGTGTCATTGACCTTGGGGAATTTCTGGGAATCATAACTCTAACGTTACGCCAATAGTTACTAAAATAAAAAATAAAAATAAAATGTTGTCACTGGTCTGATTCCTTCCTTGTTCATATAATTAAATCATTGAAAAATATATAATTATCTATTCCCAACCCGACCCGATCTAGGCTACTCCCCCCAAGTCGTCTTCTCCAAATGATCACTTCTAGCAATTTTGTGGCTATAAATTTCTAAATCCACACCAAATCCAGGGTTTCCATATTCCTCAATTCCATCTCATTCCTCTGCAAATCCTCGATCATGGAGGTAAAGTTACCACCGATTCATCTTCTTCACTCCCTTTTTATTCATTTAGTGTAACTTTATACAGTAACGGATTCATTTTTGTTTCCAAATTGAGCATAATGGATGTTGAGTATTAGTTTAACTGAATCCAACTAGTTTGTTGTTGTTACTGTAAAGAATTTAATTTTTGTAAATATGGGTATTTTTAGCTGGAATTTACCCAAGCCATGTAATTCAATTAATAGTGATATTTGATAGATTTTCAGTTTCTATGAGCTGGAATAATGTTCTTTTGTTCTCGATCTTGATCTGACTTCTTCTTCACTTCACTTTTCTTCATTTAGTGAGTACAATTGAATCTGCTTATATAGGATTTGCTATTTTTGTTGTGTTCTGTCGCTTTCCCACCTTTTACATGTAACAAATTCATTTTTGGTTCCAAATTGAGCATCATGGATGTTGAGGAATTCATTTGACTGAACCCAACTTGTTTGCTGTTGTTACCGTAACATTTTAGTTTTGGGTAATATGTTGGTTTTTAGCTGGAATTTACCCAAACTGTGTAATTCAATTTATACTGAATTCTGATAGATTCAGTTGCCATGAGCTGGAATAATGGTTGTTTCTTCTTGATCTTGATCTGACTTATTCTTCTTCATGTTATCTAAAAGGCTAAAGCCCTGGACTTTTTGCTGTAATGGGCCTTGGTAGGGCAAAGTTCAGAGCTTTAGTTTGTGGAAGACGATGAAGCAATGACCACCACACTTCAAGATTTGGATGATCCTGATCGGAACTATGTTGAAACCAATGGGTCCAGTGTTATTAATCACAATACCCCTATTTTAGATGAAGCTAAAGGTAAGGGAATTGAAACTGCTGACCCAGTGGCTTCACCTCCCTCAGTGAAATCCTCACCAACAGCTAAAGGATTTGGCTTGAAGAAATGGAGAAGGATCAGGCGGGAAGCTCACAAGGATGGGGATAGTAACACTGAAAGTGCTAAGTTGTTGAAGCGTGGTTTGTCGATCTCCGCTGCAAATTCAGCAAAACCTGTACATTTGTCTGCTGGAACAATCCAAAATAGTGATGGATCTGTGTCTTCAGCAAATTCACTATTGAGGAGCCCTGGTATTCTTGTTGATGGCTTTGGTGTAATTAATGATTCTGGGTTGGCAATTCGGCCTATATTTTTTGGTGGAACAGACTCAGAGAATAGTGAGGATCGGAGTAGTAGGTCTTCGACTGCAGCCAGTGCTCCAAAGGCAAGGTACGAAGCACCTGTCGTCCATGGTTACGTGCCCGTTAAGAATGGGCAGAGGACTCTAAGTGGGAAGATGGGTACTTCAGCTCAGCAATCTCATCGGGGAAAGGGTCAGGCTGAAACTAGTAAAAAGCCTAGAGGAGAAAGGGTCAAAATCCAGAAGGAAAACTCTCATTCAAGCATGGAATCCGACTCACAAAGCTCCAATTCTCTCCCTATGCAGAGTAATAATCATGCAACAAGTAATGGTACGAAAGGTGGAAGCTCAGCGAATAATGATGGACAATTCAGTGATGAAGCTCTCACCAGAGAAAAACCATTCAGTGAGGAACTTCAGACTGCTCTAGACCGAAGAAATGGTAAGGAGTGTGGAACTCAAGAAGATCTAGGCGCTGAATCCACCTGGGAGGTTAAAGAAGAGAGGAGTGAGTATCAGGGGTTGTCCACAGATCATGACCCTCTGTTGGAGTCTATCTTGACCCTTCAAGCCGCTCAGGAAAATCTTGAAAGAGGTAGATCTTCTGTTTTCATTGAAGAACATGATTGTGTACCTATTCTAGTATGATTTTTTTTTGGTTTTAATTATGCTTTCTATTTTCTGCTTTGCGTCTTCAGCGTATTGTATGAAGCAGATTTCTTTTTTGGTTTGAAGTTTATTCCAAATTTAGCAAGGATGAGAAAGGTGGCAGTCATTTCATAGTTATGTGTGATGTCCCCTCCCCCCGACCCGGACGCGTCCCTCCTTCCCCCAAAATTTGACCTTCATTTTGTTGTCATTGTCCAAGAACTTAGGACTGGCATTGCTGCAGGAAGAGGTGACAGCAGGTCATTAAATCCGGTCTGATGTGTAGTATTGATAATCTTAATGGCTATGTACATAGTAGAAGGATTTGAGTGTGGCTAGATCCAGTTCCTGTTAAGGATTTTTAATTTTTTTTTGTTCTATATTTGGTATTCAGTATGATGCATTTATTGCTTCAAGAATCAAGATCATGTCAAAAGAGAAAAAAGATTATTGAAGCCATTTTTACATGCCATTAAGTTCTTCCTTTTGCCTAAATAATCCTTTAACTTTGTTTGTAGCTAGTACAATAAGTGTTAGTTATGCTTTTTCTTTGTTTTGTCGGTAATGAAATGTTGATTATACTCTTTGAAAAGTTGATATCTATTTGTTATGGTAAATTCTGATTTTGCAACATTGGAGGTGGATAAATGTGTTACTATTTGTTATTTGGATACTGTTGGCTTGCTCAAGAGATGGGAGTAGTTTTAGCACCAGGATGTGCATTTGCACTGGCAGTAGTTAACATGCTTTGTTCTTCTTTTGACCATAAAAAAGGTTGTGGAGGAGATAATTCTGGTCAATTAAATGCATGAATAGCCTACAATATTGCTTTGGAAGATAGGGAGTTAGAAGGTGTAATGTCTGACTTAGGACTTAAAACTACAGGGTTTTTTTCAGCCAAAGTTGAGGAGTGATTTGGGCAAGAAAAGGTCCTGATAAATAATAAAAGGACTTTTAATGCTTCAGAGTATTCTCCTGTTACAGTTTTCTGGTGCTACAAATATTACTGTGGTGATTGGTAATAAAAAGTAGCAACTCCAGAGTAAAAAGAGTATCTGGCGGATTAGCAAAGCAGCAGAACAGTCAAGAAGATGGAGAAATAAAATCAAGAGGGAAAATGAAAAATTTGTCTCAGAATTCTCATAATACTAAATAAAATACTATAAGAAGGAAGGATTAAGAAATTGAAAGAATGGCTACACCTGATCTCTTTCTGCAATAAGATAGAGTAAGTATCCTATGCACCTTGAAGCAAACAGATTAAACTTAATCCGACCTAAAGATCTTGATATAGCAAAGGGTAAGCTGATTCTAGTAAATACCATTCTGACTTTCTAATGGACTCAAAGGGCTTTTATCTTTGATGAAAGACTTATTGGCCTGTATTTCTATGAATGGCTGCAGTGTAAAGCTTAAGGCCCAATGTCTTGCTTTCATTTTTGGCCAATAGGTCCTTAAGCTTTCCCTGCCCTTGGTGCAAAGAAGGCATGCAGATTGGATGATTATCTCATTCCGTTCTTGAGCTCTTTAGACCTCTTTTAGTTTTTATTTCTTTAGCTCTTTAGCCACTTCTTTCACATGTATCTTCTGGACGATCTTTGTGTCTTTTACTTTATGAATATATATCCTACCCATAATATATGAAGAAATTAGTTACTCTTTTTAATACCTTTTATCTGATATTAATTAGTTTACGTGCTTCTCTGCAGAAATTCAGAAATTGAAAGAAATTAGAATAGAAGATGATGTCATCGACCATTCTCTTCAGGATGTTGGTATACCTTCAGATTTCAGTTCAGGTAACACAGATTTTCCGGGACGAAACACATGTGAACAGTCACAATCCAGGAATGGTGTGCAACATTCATTTAACTCGTTGGAGTCTGAAGTGGTTATCTTAAAGCAGAATGTTATACTATTGCAAAACAAGCTTAATGATGAAGCAGACTTGATTAAGTTAAAGGAAGCCAGAGTTGCTGAACTGGAAGCCATCTTAAATAGGACCTCAAGGAAGGAAGAAAAGAATACAGGAGATGATTTGCACCAGTGTACTGGGGACACTGAAAATGAGGTTGAGGGCCTCTTTAGGCAGAAGATTGAAGCTGAAGTTGAGTATTTAGTAATATCAAGAACCATCCAAAAGTGGAGAGCTGCAGCAGTCGATCAAGTTACCCTCATGGAAGAACAAAAATTATTAGCTACTAAACAAGCACAGATGATGAAGAAGCTCGGAGATTCAGAAACGAAGGCTGCAATGCAGGCTGAAAACTTGGACGATGTGGCCAGCACTAATAAAACACGGGAACTGCAGAAGGGAGTCTGCAAGTATAGTTTCTATTTTTTGGTACAATTGGTATTGCTGGTTATCGTCTTAGGACTGCATATGTTGCCGATGTCACCTGATGCTGTTGAAGTTGTACCGACATAATTTTGATAAGTGAGCCTTTGTATTTTCAACGTAGAGCAACGACGAATGTTTAACTAGGTCGTTTGATATGTTCATAGATAGATGGAACACCGATTTTCCATTTTGTCTGAGTCGATGTTGAATTCAGTGATAAATATAAAGAATGATTTGGTGGCTCATAAGTTTGAGATATTGCTGATATTGATCGACCATCAAGTAGTTGTAGAGTTACCCAGCAGTGTCCTATTTTGCTATTTCTTTATCGACTGAAAAACAGAAACACTATAAAAAATTACTATTTCAGTGGGGAAACATCTCCTTTTCTTCCATCCTGCATTTACTTTCTAACAGAACAAAAATTATTCAAGAGAGTTTGAATGTATTGACTATAATTTGGGACTACACTTGTGAACTAATCATAATCCTCAAATTAGAATTGAAATTAAACTGACCAAGGAATACCAATAATTCTCTGCCACTATACATGCAAGTGAAAGCTAACAATGCCGTAATTCAGCCAAAGAAGTTAGGATCATATCCATTACTAGAAGTGGCAAGAACATAATAAGCAACAATATGGCCAATAGAGCCCCAAGCAAGAATATCAACAATGCTGAACCCAACAGGGTCATTAGGTTTGAGTAAACTAACATATTGTTTGGCTCTTGAATCCTTGTTTTGCCACATTCTCTCTCTGAAAATTGAAGAAAACAAATCTTCCCAAGATTAGTGATAGCCCTGTGCTCAAGCTAATTACAAGTGATGGGTTGAGCTCAGATTTTACACCAAGATTGAATTTTTTTTTTCTTCATTGGCTTGTAGGAATTGACCTTATTATTGAGGAAAAGAGAAGGATCAGTGGGTTTATTGAGGGGTCTAAGTCCTTGGAACAAAGTAGAAGCCATGGTTCTTCATTTTGAATAGAGGGAAAGGATCTCAAATTTGATGAATATATGAGGGATTTGTGGATGTTTGTATTCTCTTAAAGGCTTTGGGAACAAAGAAAGAGTTTTTTGAATTGCTGGGATGGGGGTATGAGGCAAGAATGAGTTGGCTTTGCTTCATTGGCTCTTCTTGGATAACAGTTCTTGATCCAAATATCTTCATTTTTGCATGAAAATTTTACTACAAAGAAATTTGTGGAAGAATGATTGTAATATTATTCGCTTTGCGTCAAGCTAGTAAAATGAACCTAGCTACTTTATAGTAACTTAAAACAACTTCAACATAATACATCTTATATATAATCATAATAACTACCGATACATCAACTTCTGTATTGATTACCTGAAAGTAGTACGCACACAAACTTAAAGACAACTACGCTTGTCTCAGTTCCAAACATGTCGGGATCGACTATATAAATCCTCACTATTCCCGAGGAAAACACAAATCAATTGCTTTGTGGACAAATGCAAATCAATGAGTCAACTTTCAGTATGAATTCAAGGTCCCAAATCCCAATACATGATGAACAGCACCTCCC
>JACEIK010000562.1:308387-322788 GCA_018107945.1 Datura stramonium | reverse complement strand
CCTTATGGAAACAACACTATTTTTTCTTGTTCACATAACTGGAGTCTCTCTTCCCTTTTATACATTCCTCCATTCTACATCTTCTGATACTTAGAAATGGTGCACAACAATTTATGTGACAAACTTAAATTGCACAACATAAACAATTTACAGCCAAATCAACTACTTAACTCCTGACTATGCTACTGGTTTTACAAAGTTAAGCCAGTGCCACTTCAAGCCAAGTAAACATCCCCAAAGCAGCATGCAAGAGTTTCAGATTATTGTATCAAGATATGAGTAGTTGTGCCGCCGTCCAAACTCAAGAAGGCTACCATATGTGCGATCCCAGACTCCGACGAAAAGGGACTCCGTATCAGGACTAAAAGACAGACCTGATATTTCACCAAAGAAATCAATTTCTTGCTCCTCCTCATAGCCACTTTTTACATCAAAAACGTGAACGAAATCTGCAGGTTCTGCCATCGCCATGAATCTTCCATCAGATGTGTAGCGAATCGACCGAATAGCTCCAAGGTTACCCTTCAGAGCAACAACTGATTTGGACAGGTTCCGTATATCCCATACTCTGCAGGTTTTATCCTGGTTGCCAGTTGCAAAGGTTAGGCCATCAGGATGCCATGCTGATGCAAATGAGTAGTCAATATGTCCGCTCAAAGGTGAAACAACCTGTAAGCATTAGATTTGGTTAGTTAATGGTGCATCAAACACCGACCAGTTCTGATGATTTGAATCAGGGGAGGAGATAAATGCACAAGTACCTTTGCATTCCTGGAATCGACCAACAAACCTTCAGGATTATCCCCAACTATTGCGATAAGCTTACCATCAGGGCTCAGTGATGCATGCTGCGAGCATAAATGGGAAAACAAGGTAAGTAATACCTTATTATGCAAAAGTAGTTAATACCACCAACAGAGTTGTGTTAGAACAAGACTATGTTAATCAAAAGGTGGGGGATTAGAGTAATATCTATATACAACGCCACTAGNTCATTTTCCATTCCTTTCGGGTCGGAAACGCGGATGTTAATCAAAAGGTGGGGGATTAGAGTAATATCTATATACAACGCCACTAGATTGAATTCTTCCAGTATCAGAAGGAGAAAGGTATTCTTTTTTTCAACCTAAGCTAATCACAAATTCTAATTCTAATTTGAAAATCAGTAAAACTAGCAAATTTGTCAGTACTGATGCTGCATCACTAATGACATGCACTAGTAGCACCTCATAATTAGAAAAACCTTCTTGGTATACACCGACACATACACATTTTGGGGCAGGTGCGCACCCATAAACACATACAGGCTAGGGCACAGACTTACATTCACTGGCCATGGAAAACGGAAATGCTTGGACAGTTGAAATTTCTCCATATCAAAATCTCTAACTCCAGAATCATTATTCGAAGCTATAAAATGAAGCGCACCACTGAGGAGCAAAAGATTTGTCAGTTAGCTTCATTCTCACTAAGAAATAGCATGTCTCTGGAGTATGCAGATAAACATAATACCTGGCAGTGTTATAAATCTCAACAGCATTAGTAATTGCATTATCGTCATATGTTGTCCGGGAACAGAAGCAAACTCCAGGCCTGTCTAAATACTGCATATAGTTTCAAGAATGGTTAAGAGACTCGGGAATTAATGTCACTTCCTAAAGTGAAGAGAAAACTGCAAACTCAGCACCATGACCCAAACGTAACCAGCACAAAATTCAAAATTGCAGGTAAATGCTTCATTTGTGGACACAAATAACTAAATAAAACAGAAAGGTTCTAACCAATAATTGGCAATTTCACATACCTTGCAAATTAGTTCTCCTTGAAATCCCCCAGCAACCAGCAATTTGTCTTTCACTGTAAGAGTGCTGACTTGAGTCTGTGTAAATCCTTCCAAAAGGCTCCCAGGATGCTTCTACAATGGCACATTAAAAAGGAAAAGGTCATAACCAAATATGCTTTAAAACAATCAGTGGATTCCATGTTCAAAAACACCTACCTCACACGGTGCTACATGCCCTGATACATTCAGAACTTCACTTTTGCTGCAGGTCAAGGATGACCAATGAATGACGGAAAAATGTGACATGAGGTACACGTCATGCTTGGAGGTTGCCCAGACCAAATTCCTCAGCTATACCATGAAACCAAAAAAAGCTCCAGGGTTATTGTGACAAAATCATAAATTAACTTGCCTAAAGAATTTTAAAAAATTAAACTAACATGCACAATTCTGTCAGCAAATAACAGATCATACGGTTTATCCAAGTCACTTGGTCTGACATTCAGCCTAATACATTCACTCCATGAAAATGTCATCTTTAGATAAACCTCAAACATATTCTTACCCTAGTGCCTTCCTTACAATGTAAATAACCAAATAGTAAAGCAAAAACTACAGAGGGCTAGTAGAATTACCTGGAAGTGTAAAATTGTTGATTTAACAGATCTTGAATTACGTCTGAAATCATAGTATGAAACATCTTTCTTTGTGGCTTTGCAGTCCTGTTGAATAGCAAATGAATAGAGACACCCATGTCCCCATTAGACACAAAGGTCGTCAATCAGACAAATTAGAAGATAAGAAAATACACATCTAAATTTACCTTCTCTGATGCCTCCCCAGATTGCGGAATATTTTCATAGTTCTTATACTGCTCTAATCTCGTTTGCCTGTATTTCTCCCTGGTTATGCTAAGCCTTTCCCAGGGAATCCCTTGAATGTCTCTACCTCTCCTTGCCTCGGCAGCAGAGGTATCTTGCATTTTATTATTCTACTCAAGAAAAGAAACAATTCAATAGGATGATATACAGAAAGCATAATCATCCAAACAAAATGAATACATCTAACATGCCCCTGTAAATGCCGCAATTAAGCTTTGATGGATGAGTTCACAAACCATGTAATCATACTCATCTGCATCTGAATCAGAGCCACCAATATCTCGGCCATGGAACTCATCATCCATGTCATCATCTATAGCTTCCATGTCATACTCGTTTGCCATGTAATCAGCATCATCCTCTTGTTGATGGGACATGTTTTACCAACCAAATGACCTACAAACTACAAAAGTTAACCACAAAAGTAAACTACATTCAAGAATTGAGAAAAAGTATACTAATACAAACTTCCATGTCAACTATGGGACAAGATGCTCATACAGCACCTCAGTACTAGAGTGTTAGAGCAACCATATAGAGAAAGACTAAGTTAATGCTGTTCTTTGAACACTATCTCAATCTACAAATGCATTAACACAAAAACAAAAATATCAAAAGTTTAGATATAATTTTATTTAAGAAGTGAGGCACATAAACATGCATCATACATCATCTTGTTCTCTATCCAGGCCTCTGCAAAGACCAGCTTGTTATTAAATCAAAGATTCCATTGGACAGGGATGGATTGCAAAAGAAGCAAGCATTGGAAACACGAATACTTGCAGGGATATGCATAGTGATCATGTCAAATGAGCACACTAACAATCCCTGAAGTAAAATTTTCAACTTCGCTTTCAATGCTGGCCAGAAAAAAGAAGAGTTATAGCCTATATCTACAGTACAACAACAACATACCTAGTATAATCCCACAGGTGGGGTTTGGGAAGGGTGGAGTGTATGCAGACCTTACCCCCTAAGGTAAGGGTAGAGAAGCAATTTCTGATAGACCATCAACTCAAAAAGCGATGAAAAGGAAGCCGTAGTAACAAACAGTAACAGCAGCAAGATAATAACTTAAACGAAATGGAAGAAACAAATAGGTAGTACTAGAGATTTAAAAATAAAAAATCAAACGTAAAAATGAAACTAAAACTCCTGAACGAAAAAAGCAATGCTCTGCAACCTGCTATCCCTCTACCTTGATACTCGACCTCCACACCCTCCTATCAAGTGTTATGTTCTTGGTAAGCTAAAGCTACATCATGTACTGCCTAATCACCTCTCCCCAGGACTTCTTAAGCCTACCTCTCCTTCTCCTCACACCCACCACGATCAACCTCTCACACCTCCTCGTAGGGACATCTACTCCCGTGCACATGTTCGAACCATTTCAACCTCCCTTCCCACATCTTTTCCACCATGAAGGTGACTCCTACATTGTCATAAATCTCTTTATTCCTAATTTTATCTCTCCTGCTACTTTCATCTTAACTTAATACAACACATGGAGAAAGTCACAATTTCAACCTCCTCAATTAACAATAGTTACAGATCACCGTATAACAAGCACGTAACAAGCCTACGACATGACTTTAGGAAAATCTATTCCAAGAGGCAGGCGGATCTAGGATTTGATCTCGATGGGTTTGACATTTAAGGTTCTTAGCACATAACTGTTGTACTTCTAAAATTATGGGTTCAAATCTAACATTTAAAAATAATGGGTTTAGATGAACCTGGTGCTTATGCTCTGCATCCGCCCTAGCTATTCCCATTACATATTTAACAAAAATAAAAGAGCGAAACTTGACAACTATGGCAAATACAACACCATATCCGATATATATACACAATAAAAAAAGGGAAAAACCACCTTTGCTATATAAGAACAAAGGGAGAAACTTTTCTAACTCAATAATTTACAACAACTATGCCTCAGTCTAAAAGAAGTTGGGGTAGGCTATATAAATCTCACTTCATTTAAGTTCATTTCATATCATCATCATACTAAACAAATAATGCTAGTCAAAATAAAAGGATATCTAGGTTCAACCTGCATAACAAAACTTCACAAATTATGCAAATCAATAGCAAATAAACTCAACATGAACTAGCAAGAGTCCAGCATCAAAGATCATGTCACAATAACCATAACACCACAAATTTCACAACTGAAAAGCACAGAAGTCAAAGTCTAAAAACATGGAACATGATAGAAAGGGCTCGGATGAACCCAGTGCTTATGCTCTGCATCCGCCCCTAGCTATTAATTTACATATTTAATAAACACAAAATTCAATCTAGGATACGACCAAAGTGAGGAACTTTTTCAACTTAAAAATTTAATGCTGCCCAAAGTAGAAGAAAATTCAGGTTCAACCTGCTGGCAGCATATTAAAACTTTACAAATTCTGCAAACTGACAGCAAATAAACTCAACATAAACTAGCAGAGTCCAGCATCGAAGATCATGTCAAAATAACCATCACACCATAAATTCCACAATTGAAAAACACAAAAGTCAAACTCCAAAACACCAAGCACGATACCAAAACATTAATCATGCATAACTAACACATCAAAATGGTTTTCCGAAAAAAAAAAACAAAAAAAAAACAAACCCTAATTTCCCATTATATATATATTTTTTAAAATTATTATGTGCATAAACACAAAAAAAACGAATATGGATGCAGACTGCAGAACAGAAGCAGAAAAAACGGGATTTAAAAAGAAAAATTCTAACCTTGAACGCAAAAGGGCACAGATTGATTGAGCTTCCGTTTACTATAGATCCAGAGAAAGGATTAATCAAAGGATAATTAACACATCTAAGATTTGTTTGATTGATTAAATACCCAAAAAAAAAATTGTAGATCGAGATTTGGCTCGAAGAGAAAAGGGGAAAAAGGTTAATTTCTATGTTTATCCACTGGTTCTTCTGCAACCGGCAATTTTCTACTCCAAATGGGGAATGAAAGAGATAACCTATGGCTTTAGGGGTATTTTCATGAAAATAATAATAATAGTAATAATAAATATTACATGGAATTGAAAATGACAAATTGATGTAATCTTCAATATAAATTTAGGGATTTTATAAAAGTTAATAATAATTATCATAAAATAATCCCGTTTATAAAACATTTCGGATTCATGAGAGATCACGCCAAATATTACACCTTAAAAAATCTAACTAAGCAGTTTATTAGCATCGAAAGTTGTACCTCGTGAGATTCAATTGAACACGAGAGTTACACCTTAAGAAATTTAACTAAGCACGTGAGTTACACCTCAAAAAATTTAACTAAGCACGAGAGTTACATCTGCACCTCAAAAAATTTAACTAAGCACGAGAATTGCATCTCAATCAATTTATTTTGACACAAAATCAATAGCTCAATCTACCCTAACAAAGGAGCAAATGATAATCAATTTCTTGGCTTTTCTCCAAAGAGTTGCAACTCAAGAAATTTAACCAACCATTTTACCTTTGACACAAAAATTAGTGGCCACTCTATCTTGATACAAGGACATATTGGATACAAACTCTTATTACAATTAACTCATATGATAGATTATTAATTCGTGGCTTCTCTTCAATAACAAAATCAAAATTTTTATTTAAAGATATCAAAATATAAAGAATAAATTTAATTAATATAAACACACACATACACATATTAAAAATATATACGTTTTTTCATCTAGCTACACTGTGTAATTTTTCAACAAAGGNATTTAATATAATTTTTTGACGAATGGTATTCGAATGATCATTCTTAACGTAGTGTAGCTCTGCCCCGAGAGAGACACTACCCACCTATTTCTATATAATAATATAGTGTAAAGTACATACATTTAGAAGCAATATTTGATTGTTCGGGAGATCCCACTTGCATCCCCTCCCTCAACGTAAAAGGAAGATTCATTGAAGAAATGCCTTGCTCTCTTAATTTTAACTAAATATCAATTCCTCTCCTTTTCTAGTATATTTTGGACTATAATATTAAGAGTGTTGAGAATGCTTTTGACTAAATACTGTGTACTCCCGCTGATAATTTAAGCTTTTACACTTTAATATCGTATCAAAATAAATAGAGATTCTAAAATTGAATTTCACTGCTAATTATTATTTAATAAAAATTTCATATATTTGGCTTATGAAAAAATAATCAAACCTACATATAAATGCTGAGAATATGTTGAGAATATCATTAAAAAAAAAAGTGCGTTCCAACAGACAAAGATCCTATAATCAAACCTCACCATCCATCATTATCCAAAGAAATTTCCACACACTTCAACAAAGAGAGGGAGAATTTACATTATAAATTTGATGAGCTGATAATTGCAAATAAAGAATGGTAACCTTCGGTTCGAGGTCTAACAATAGAATTATCTTTAATGAAAAATATTTTATTTCAAAGTAAATTTTTTTAGTATAAATTCAAATTAATTAAATCACAAAAAAAGTTGTATACCTCAGCTGGAAATTAAAGAAAAGTATATCTCTATATATACGAACAGAACAAATTTAAAACTTTATTCTGTCACCTTTATCAAATCCCTAACTTTCAAATACATTACTCCAATGACACCACTTTGCATTTTTCCTACTACCAAGTGTAATTTCTTTTCCTTCGAAAATTAATCCGATGGTGGCAAACATAGTTGAGTGGACTATTTCCTTTTTGTTCTTGAAAAATACTTAATGCGCGCGCAAATATACGACATTCCACTTAATTTTAATCCAAAACACACTCTCTATAATATTCATGCATTACATAAATATGTGTGGTCGCAAAAAGATCCTACAAAAGATATAAAGGTATACGATGTAAGAAAAAATGTGTCCCTTTTTTTTTTGGAGATATTTAATGTGGTCCACATATTTGATAATAAATTATTTATCTTGTCTTTCAAGTAATAATATATATGGCAGATAATATTTTTGGTTATGCATATATGGAAGTTTTCTTGATGGAAGGAAACTATTAATTAGGATCTTTAGGAAAACCATATTTTATGGAGAAGTCCCTAGGGTTAAACTATTTTGCCTAAGAGTCCCTAGCCTACCTATAAATACGCCTGTGACTCCATCAGTCTGGCATACACTTTGAAAGACATAGGCTAGAAGACTTAGGTTTTTCTTTACAGTCTTCTTACATAAAATTCGTGAAAGACAAAGATGATTTCCCCCAATACTTGAACAACAATGGCTGAAGGTATGTTCCTATTTATTTTTCCGTTGTGTTTTGACTCTACATATGTGTTGAAATCCAACATATGGTATCAGAGCATACTTTAGCCAATTGTTCAGTATTTTGATACAACTCATATTTGATTTTGTGTTGTTAACCAATATTGTATAATGAAAGAGAATCGGTAAACAAATTAACAGGGCATTTCGGTGGCACACTTATATGTGATTGATTATTTTAATTAATTCCTTACATGAATTTATATATTGACTCCATTGATTGTGTGTCATATAATGTAATTAAAGTATTTAGGATTTCTTAAAACTTTAAACAAAATAATCAGTAGTCCAACTAGAGAAATTTGTGTTAATATCAATGATTCAATTCTTTGTTGGGATCTGAATATGAGCAGTAGTATTAATAATACTAGTTTCATGATAAGACATTAATGTCTACTCCTTTTGTGAATATAGAAGTATTGTGTAAGTTATTATAATATTTTATTTGATGTTTAGATTATAATAAGAATGTAGGCTATACCTATTCTCTTGTTAATGCGGTCATTTTTCTGCTAATGCGAGATACTTTATACACAGTTGTCTTTTATATAGGCTCTACCTATACAATCCATTTATACAATCCATTTTTACATTTTAATAATTAACAGTTTGTTTAAATTAATTATTAAATTTAACTATTGTAAGATGTCATTTTTGAGTTCTTCTATTATATGCTTGGGATTAGCCACAACATCATGGGTATATGACATAAAGAGAAATTATATTCTTTAATCACATAAAGTTAAGTGATTAAGATATTATGATGACATCTAATAAAGTCTGATTATCTTATCAAAATGGTAACCCTACCCCACAGGGAGATAACTATTTTGGTTAGATTAATTGGAATGAGATAGTAAACTTTTCAATTGAAAATTCTTCTATGCCCACAAGTATGAATTAGTTTCAAGATTTATTTTGGTTTACTAGTATAATAAAGTAAAGTAAATTCTATGCACATATTGCAACCTCTCCCCAACGGAAGGTTAAAAATTTAATTAGAATCGGTATTTACGTGATTCTTTTGATGGTTTGTATTTCATACCTTATGTATGTATCCATGTTTTGTTGTTTACACAGTCTTTCCTACTACTATTTTTTTAATGAAAATTCTTGAAGTAACAATACAGTTTATAATTCTACAGCAGCAGGTATAGTAAGCAAAATCATACGAAAAGAGATTTTGTACTAGTATCTACATGCCCTAAATTATCAACAGGGTCGGTTGATAACCCACAACGGAAGGCATTCTACCCAATAAGGCCGATATTTCGGATCCTGCTTGGATGAAACGGAAGATATTGTCAAGTAAATAAATCTGAAACATATAAAATACGGTTAATCCCGTCGTGGCCCAAGCTATTATTGCGAAAATTGGTGAATACAAATTCCGATGCTATATGATGATAACTTTATAGAATGAAAGGAGTAAATCCTTCTCACTTTAGGATGCTCGGACTTGGATTTGGCTCTTCGTGTGGAAGAACCACCTAAGCCATAGAATCAAGTACGCCAGAGGCTAATGATTTTTATGAGCGGTGGGAGCGATCCAATCGTTTGAGCTTAATAATCATAAAATCTCATATAAGTCAAAGCATTAGGAGTTTTATCCCTAACAGTGATAAAGTCAAATCTTACATGAATGCAATTGATGAACAATTTGTAAGCTCTGACAAGGCCTTGACCAGCACCCTTATGAAGAGGCTCTCAAGTATGACCTTTGAAAGAAGTCGTACAGTGCAGGAGAACATTGTGGAGATGAGAGACATTGTTGCTAAACTCAAGTCCCTTGAGGTTGATATGTCTGCACCATTTCTTGTGCATTTTACCCTCAACTCTCTTCATGCAGAATATGATATGTTTAAGATATCTTATAACACACATAAAGATAAATGGTCAATCAATTAACTTTTGACCATGTGTGTTCAAGAAGAGGAGAGGTTAAAATATGAGATACCTGAAAGTGTAAATTTGGTGACTCATGATAAGAGAAATGCAAAAACAGATAAAAGTTTTCCTATGAAGAAGAAAGACAATCTTGATAAAGATTCTTGTCGTTTCTGCAAAAAGAAGGGACACTGAAAGAAAGATTGCCTGAAATACAAGAAATGAATTGAGAAAAAAGATAATTTTACCTTTGTATGTTATGAATCTAATTTCACTAAAATTTTTGATAATACATGATGGATCAATTCTAGTTCCACAACTCACATTACTAAAATCATGCAAAGTTTTTCTCTAAGGATGGGGACATAGAGGCTCATTTAAAAGATGATTTTCAATTAGATTTAGAAAATACTTTTTATGTTCCATCATATTCTATAAATTTAATTTCACTTTCAATACTATCAATTGTTGGTTATGATTTCAATTGTCATTATTCTTTAGTGAAACTTTTGAAAAACAATAAAGTTGTTCTCTTAGGAAATTTAGATGGAAAAGTTATTTAAATTTGAGTTAGACCCCACAATTGAATATAATGTTGTAACCCTGCATGATAAAGTAATTGACACTAAGTGATGTATTATCAATGAGAACTCATCAAGTTTTTGGCACAAGAGATTGGGACTCATCTCTACTGAAAGAGTTAAAAGGTTAGTTAATGATGGAGTTTTAGAAGCTCTTGATTTTTCTGACTTTGGGACTTGTGTGGACTGCATAAAGGGCAAGAAGACCAACAAATTCACTAAAGGTGCCAAAAGGAGTTCTCAATTGCTTGAGATCATACATACATATATTTGTGGACCTTTTCCTACCCCTTGCTTGAATGCTGAGAGATATTTTATCTCATTTATTGATGATTATTCAAGATATATGTATCTCTATTTTCTATTTAAAAATCAGAAGCACTTGATTCTTTTAAAGTTTTCAAAACAGAAGTAGAGAAATAAACTGGAGCTCAGATCAAAATCGTTAGGTCTGACAGGGGTGGAGAATATTATGGTAGGTACACATATAAGGGACAAGTTAAAGGTACATTTGCGAGTTCCTTGTGAAGGCATAATTGCTCAATATACTATGCCAGGAACACCACAACAAAATGGTGTGGCAGAAAAAAGGAACCGGACATTAATGGATGTGGTAAGAAGCATGATTAGCAGATCAAGTTTACTTTTATCCTTACGGAGTGAAGCCTTAAAAACCGCTGTGTATATTTTAAATAGGGTTCCATCCAAGGTTGTCCCCAAGACGCCTTTTGAATTATGGAAAAGATGAAAACCTAGTTTAAGTTATTTACACATTTGGGGATGTCTAGCTGAGGTGAGGGTTTATAACCCACAATTTAAAAAGTTGAAGAACAAAAAGTGGTTTCTTTATAGGCTATGCGATTAACTCTAAAGGATTTAGGTTCTATTGTCCTTCTCATTCTCCTAGAATTGTTGAGGCTAGAAATGCTAAATTTCTTGAGGAACATGAAGTAAGTGGGAGTGGTTTGACTCAAGTGGTGGAACTGAAAGAAGTAAGGGAACCACCTATGGTACCTTTATATATTGAAAACTTGAATGCTAATCAGACAAATTCTCATGAATTCTCTAGAGAGCAACAAGTTCAAGAGCCACAACCACCTGAAGATCCACATGAAGAACAACCCACTTTACCCGAATCCATTGAAGGAACATCTGAACAAGCGGGAGTAAGAAAATCCTCAATAGTTCGTAAACCAGTAATTTTTAGTGTGACTATGTTGTATATCTCCAAGGGTTTGACTACGATATTGGACTTAAAGATGATCCATGCTCATTTTCACAAGTCATGAGTGGAGAAAACTCCACACTTTGGTATGATGCCATGAAGGAATAGTTGGAATCTATGGCCAAAAATAAATTTTGGAATCTGGTTGAATTACTAGAAGGAACTCTCCTATAGGATCCAAATGGGTTTATAAAACTAAAAGAGACTCATGTGGTAATATTGAAAGATATAAAACCAGACTTATAGATAAAGATTTCACTCAAAAGGAAGGAATTGATTATCATGAAACCTTCTCTCCAGTGTCTAAGAAGGATTCATTAAGAATAATCATGGCATTAGTAGCTCACTTTGATTTAGAGCTACATCAAATGAATGTGAAAACAACATTCTTGAATGGAGATCTTGAAGAGGAGGTCTACATGCGACAACCTGAAGGATTTTGTGACAATGATAAAAGTCACCTTGTATGCAAGTTGAATAAATCAATTTATGAACTAAAACAGGCTTCTCGCCAATGGTATATTAAATTTTATAATGTTGTCTCTTCATTTGGATTTATAGAGAACATTGTTGATCAATGTATATACCTTAAGATAAGTGGGAGCAAAGATATTTTTCTAGTCCTATATGTGGATGACATTTTACTTGCTAGTAGTGATTTGAGATTGTTGCATGAGACGAAATAGTTCCTTATCCAGAATTTCAAAGTAAAGGATATGGGTGAAGCCTCCCATGTCATTGGCATAGAGATTCACAGAGATAGATCTCAAAGATTATTTAGACTATCTCAAAAGACCTACACTGAAATAATTTTGGAAAGATATGGAATGAAAAAACTGTTCATCAATAGCAGCACCTATTATTAAAGGTGATAAATTTTCATTGGATCAATGTCCGCAAAATGCATTGGAACAAGAGAAAATGAAAGGCATTCCATAAGCTTCACTTGTTAGGAGCTTTATATATGCACAAGTCTGCACTACACCTGATATTACCTTTGCGGTAGGAATGCTTGGTAGATGTTATAACCCGTAAGTTTCTAGCGTTTAGTCGGCCTATTCGCATGTTGGTTGAGAGTTTTAGAATGTCATACGTACGAGGAAAGGGCCGGGGAAAAGGCCGAACGAGTGCCAAGTTGGGATTTCGCGAGAGGAGGCCGAACCAAGCTGCCCAGAGGGGCAAAGTGGCACGGAGCAGAATCAGCGTGTTAGCCAACGTGGCACAGAGCAGAATCAGCGCGTTGAGCAACGTGCCATGTTGCCTTGTATATTGCTTCAAGTATATATAGGCCTCACCCTTAGATTTCATGTTATTTTTCATATATAACACGACCNGTCTTGGAGAAGTGTTAAGTAAACCATTGTTGCAACATCCACATTGAAAGTTGAATTTATAGCATGCTATGAAAATACATCGCAGACGTTATGATTAAAGAAGTAGTGCACATGACACCTTAGGCAAATTCTACGTCTGAAATGGAGAAGAAAGTGAAGTGTTATATAACAAATACAAGTTTACATGGTACACTATGCTTTCGAACTTGATGTGACATAGCTCTAAGTGACAAATCCATGATGTCGGTCGGGCAAAGTGGACAATAAAATTTCATGGTTGGACCGGCAAACATCACTTCTAGGAGACCAAAAATGTTTATTTGATTTTTTTTTAAAAAGTGAGGTATTTGCAAGTTTTTGGGTGAAAATAAGCACTTCTGGTGAGTAAGAAATTGTTTTTTTTAAATCTACAAAAAGTAATTTCCCCCGAAAATATTTTTTTGAAAACCACATATGAAAAAAATAGACTTGGAAGCACTTTTAAAAAACTTCATCAAATACAGGTTGTTGCTCAAAAGTAAAAAAAAAAAAAGAAGAAAGAAAAGGAGTGCTGGAAATAAGCTAAGCTTGGCCAAACTTTCACTTAGTTTCAAGATAATTGGAACAGAAAGAGAAAAAAGGCATAAGGCAGTCAAGGATTCAAAGCCAATAAAGAAGCAAAATTGGAAAGATTTAAGAAACAAACCAGCATGAACAAAAGTGTCCCAAATGCTAGGTGTCCTTCCATCTTCAAATGCTGCCCCTTCAACCTTTTTTTCCAAATATAACCAATCAAAGAGTGAACATTCAATGTTCAGCAGTTACAATCTCATTAGTATCAACCAAAAAAAAAAAAAGCTTTTGAACTGACTTGATAGGCAGAAGTTCCAGCACCAAAAACAAAGCCAGGAGGGAAATCACCTCTGCTGTAATGGTCCGTACCAAAGACTATCACCAGTAAACACTGTATAGAAACAATCAGCAACAAAAGACGGAAATTGGGTTGCATATTTCGAACGATCATTCTTAACGGGTGGCTACCTTCAACTCTTACCCACAAGTACCTCTCAAGACATTTTGTATTTCTTGACACATATACAACATTTTAGAGAGTTCCAGTAGACTCTGAAACCCCCTATATGTAGTTAGAGAGGAGACAAATACAAAAATCTGACACGGACAATTCCCTTTTTAAAAAAAAATAAAAAATCAACAACTTGAAGAACAAAAATCTGACACGGACAATTCTTACTTTAAAAAAAAATGCAAATCCTTGCTTGACAAATGACAGCCTTAGGCAACAAATTCTATTTTTTGGGGAACCGCCCACTCGGATGTAACATTTTAACCCATCTCTCCATGCTTTCTTACGTGTAAAAAAAAAACGACAACCTCTTATACATTAAAAAAAAAATTATGAAGGGCTAAAAGGTTATTTCTCCTTCATTAATCTTGAGAGTGAATGTCCA
>JACEIK010000562.1:250886-263862 GCA_018107945.1 Datura stramonium | reverse complement strand
TGGCCGGAGGCTGTGTTTACAGCCGTTATATAGCCCTTTGTTTCCAGGAACCTGAGATAGAGCTAGCCAGGCACCAGATGTGCCTAGGCCCATCAGTTAGCAATCCAAGTCCTTCTGGGGCACCAGGTGCCAGTCATACCCCCAGGGCGGGGCGTGACATGATTCCTTAAGCAAAGTATCTATGGGGAGCGTGGCTTATGTTGAAGAGGGAAAAAGGGAACTGACAAAGGATATCCACAGGTTAGATCGGTTGGTAGTAGAGTTGGTTGATACAACTGAGGGAGGAGTAGTGGTGCAGAGTGTATTACATTCCTTGTTGGTAGTTGAAGTTAAGTCAGGGAAGGATGAAGATCCCATACTGCTTAAACTGAAGGAGGCGGTTCTCAGAAAAGAAGTGGAGGCTTTCTCCTAAGAGGGAGATGGTGTACTCCATTACTAGGGTAGGTTGTGCGTACCACATGTGGGTGATTTGAGACAACAAGTACTGGTTGAACCACACAGTTCGAGATATTCAATCCACCCAGGTGCTACTAAGATGTATCGAGATTTACGGGATATTTACTAGTGGAACGGCATGAAGAGAGAGATCACAGAATTCGTAGCTAAGTACCCGAACTGCCAGTAGGTCAAAGTAGAACACTAGATACCGAGAGGTATGGCCTAGGATATCAGCATACCCACATGGAAGTGGGAAGAAGTATGGATTTTATTACAGGTATATGATTCAATCTGGGCGATAGAAGACCAAATGAATAAGTCAGCACACTTCCTCCTAGTTAAAACTACAGACTTAGTTGAGGATTATGTCAGGATTTATATCAAAGAGTTGGTCAGATTTCATGGGGTTCCATTGTCCATTATTTCAGGTAGAGGTACCCAATTCACCTCTCATTTTTGGAAGTCCTTTCAAAAGGGACATGGTACGCAGGTCAGCTCACCATAACTTTTCATCCACAGACAGATAGACAAGTTGAGCAGACTATTTAGACTTTGGAAGATATGCTGAGAGCATGCGTGATTGATTTCAAGGGAAGTTGGGATGACCATTTGCCTCTCATTGAGTTTGCGTACAACAACAACTAGCACTCTAGTATCTAGATGGCCCCGTTTGAGGCATTGTATGGTAGAAGGTTTAGATCTCCTATCGGGTGATTGTAGTTTGGTGAAGCTACTTTAATCGGGCTAGACTCAGTCCGTGAAGCTATGCAGAAAGTACAACTCATCCGAGAAGGGTTGAAAACAGCTCAAAGCCGTCAAAATCATTATGCTGATGTGAGGAGAAGAAAATTAGAGTTTGCAGTGGATGACTGGGTTTATCTAAAAATTTCACCCATGAAAGGGGTGATGAGATTTGGGAAGAAACTTAGTTTGAGATATATGGGATCCTACAGAATTTTGAAGCGAATTGCTAGTGTGGCATATGAGTTAGAACTACCTCTAGAGTTAGCATCGGTGCGCCCAGTGTTCCATGTGTCACTATTGAAGAACTGCATTGGTGATCCAATTTCAATTGTGCCACTGATAGCGTGGAAATAAAAGACAGTCTCTCTTACGAAGAGGTCCCAGTTCAGATCCTTGACCATCAGGTTTGTAAGTTAAGAAACAAGGAAGACATTTTGGTGAAAGTTTTATGGAGGAACCAGCTAGTTGAGGGAGCCACGTGGGAAGCAGAAGTAGACATGATGGCCAGATAGCCTCACCTATTCCCTTCCAGTTCAATTCTGGCATCAGGTACTAAATTCCTCCTAAGTACTCTATTCAGTTCCGTACTTATCAGCTCTATTTAGATTTTTATATGCACTCTAGTTTTATCAGCTCTATTAGTATGGTTAAGTCAGCACGATGTCAGTTACTCCTTCAGAAACCAACTCATAGTCTCAGTCTAGGAATTTCAGCTCGTTTCCTAGTTGTCTAGAAGTTTTAGTCTTCATTCGAGGATGAATGATCTCAAGGGGGAGACAACGAGTCATGATCAACTCCAACGACTCGTTGTGTCAGTCATGGTAGGCAGGGTTTAGTCTCTTGTGAACCCACGAGACAAGGAACGACCCGTTGTGAGAAAAAACAAGTCGTCCTGTCAGTCCTGGTTTCCCTATCACAGAAATCCTTTCCTAGACCCCACGAATCAACGAACGAGTCATTGTCCGAAACAACGACCCATTATGAGAGTCGTTGTGTGAAATCCCAGAAATCCCCTTCCAGTGACGAAGAGTGGAAACAACGACCCTTTGTTTTCCACAACGAGTCATTTTCATCACCCATCGTGTCAAATTAGACATTTTTAAAAATCCTTCTAGTGAACCTAATGACTGGACACAACGACCCATTGGGTCCATCAATGAGTCGTGTCACCCGTCTTCAGATCCTCTAGGTTTCCTCGTACAGTGGCCATGGGAGGAACCAATGGCCCGTTGGTTCATCCAATGAGTCGTGGTGACCATCGTTGCTAGATTCAGTGTTTTGTAGTCCTAGGCGGTAGGACAAATGAGAGGTCCCAACGAGTCATGGTCACAACCAGTAACTCGTTGAGTGACCCATTGGGACACTGTCGACCAGTTTTCAGATTTTATATCCAGGGTTATTTTTCTAATCTCCCACCTATTTGGTCCCTAAACTACATCATTTAAGTATAAATTAAGAGTATTTAGAGGTATTAAACGGATCTTCTCCCTCATGCCCCCCTTAGACCTTCAGAAAACAATCGTAAAATCCTCTTAGGAGCTCTCAGAGCAAGAACTAGGGCAGTCCACTTCTCCTTAGATTCTCAAGGGATTTCTTCGGATTTCTTTATCAGGTATGTGGAAATTCAACAAGGGAATAATTCTTCCCTTGTGTCCCTAAAACCCTTGTCTAATTTCTTCTCTATCAGTTATAGCTCTTTAGTTTCGAGATGTTTTTAGACAGATTTCTTTGTGGATTCAAAGAGAATATTTCTCATGATTTTAGATTTCTCATTTATTCCCTATTTCTATAAATTGTGAAAGATTGCAACTAGTATCATAATTCAGCCCTAGTCACAGCTTAGTAGAAATTAGAAATTTGTGGGTTGAACTGGTTTTCCCTGTAGCGTGGTTCTATTCGTTTTGGGATGTACATGTATTTAATTTATGTTAAAATATCAGCCAGAAACATGTCAGTGTTGTCTCAATCAGAGTTTTAGCAACCTCAGTGTTGTACAGAAAAATGTCAGCTGATTAGTTTGACTATAGTTAATCCTTGAGGTATCCGTAATACATCCCAGTTATCAGTATTAGACTCAATATCAGATTTTAGTGGTTCTTTAGGCGGTCATGACACTTTCAGATAAGCGGCTCTGACCAGTCTTAGGACCTCATCTTCATATTACAGTTTGTTCTTTAGACGGTTACGACGCTTCCAGATAAACAACTTTGACTAGTCTTAGAACATCAGTTATAGAATCCAGTCCGATAAGAATCTCAGGATACTTTCATATAGGTATTCCTGACTTATTCTTGAGCTCCATTCTTGAGCTATCAGCTTAGTAGCCAATCTAGGACTATCCAGTGGGAGTAGAACTTAGCACAGAGCGGACAGGGGTTCCAGCGCACCCAGTTTCCCAGAACTATGTTGCCACCATAGGATATATTTTATTGGCTTCAAGGCCCCAGAACCTTGATCACTCGGTTCATGCCTTTATACCCTGGTAAGGTATATTGAGTCCTACCGTTGGAGTGTATACATCGAACTCCGTGGCTAGCTCACCTGGTTATATGCCAGTTATAGACTCTCTCACTAGTCAGCTTAGTTCAGTCTCAGATTAGTCAATTCAGATTAGTTCAATATAGTATTTCGGATTGGTATCTCAGGTTTAGGGAATGTCTTTGACCATTATATAGGGTCATTTTGACCATCTCAGTATATCACAATTATTCAGTTTTAGTATTTTTAGTTGGTCATGCATGTCTTTCCAGTTCATCTATCTTATTCCTTGGGTATGGTTTCCCTCACTTACTCAGTACATTCAAAGTACTGACGCATACCTTTTCTGCTGTATAATTTTATGATACAACTACAAGATCTCAATCTCAGCCCTGTTAGCACATCGCTTTCAGAATTTTCCAGCTGCATCATTGGTGAGTCCTTATCGTTCGAGGACGAGGCTTATTACTTTTCAGTTATATTTTCTTCAGTTAGATTTAGAGTTAGTTGGGGACATGTCCCACCAAGTCATCATATAGATGGCTTTCAGACACAGATAGAATGTCATATTTTCGGTTTTGCTTCTAGTTGTATAAAACTTATTGTTACACCCCGTAAAATATTAACGGTTGGTAGGCGTACACGTGGATTGGTGATGAGTAAGAAGAGTTTGATGCGTATGGAGAAAGCCTCGGAAATGGGGTCGGACGGGGCTAGTGCGCATAGGGCCAGCGTGACGCACCAGCCAACAGTGCACTGGCAAGCGCGGGGCGCCAGGCTTGCTGGTGCTTCTAGAGGCACGAGGCGCCATGTCTGCTGCCTCAATGGGAGGCGCGAGGCACACCCCTACCCACCGCCTCAATATCTATATAAAGCCCCTCTTTTCAATTAAAGTTCACTTCCAATAATCACATTTGGCCAAAGAGAGGGGAAAACAAAGATTTCAACAGATTATGCTACCAAATGCCATCCAAATTCAAATTAACTTCGGGAGTTATTTTCATGAAATTCGCACGGCAAATTGTAAACCCTCCGAGATAAAGTTGTCGGAATTGCTCCAAACTGATTTCTATACAATCACGGGCTTCAAGTAAGCATTTCTCCCTTCTGAACTCCCAGGAAATAATACGTTTTCAGCTGTGTTTCATTAAGTTGAAGTATATTCAATATTTGTATTAAAAGTTACCGTTTTACGCCGATTTTGGTATTGAAATTCATCTCTTTCTCCTAGTATAATGGTTACAGCTGAAGAGAGCTGGCGAATATAAGTTTAAACTCGTTGGTTTTTCAGGAAATGACAATCGAGGTATGTAAGGTTTAACCCTCGGTAAGTATACTTGTCGTATAGTGTTATGACTTATGTTCTCGAATACAAATGACGATTTCACGTGCCTTATATAGTTGCTACCATTAAATTGTGATTAAACATGTTGGAATTAGCTGTTGCTAGTATATAAATATCAGATATGCTGCGAGTAACCGCCATTAGTAGATTATGGTTATATATCTATTATGGTTAGCTGTTAGAAAACGTATAAGGATTATACCGTAGTATCCCTCATCGAAAAAAGACGTGATAAGCACGATACGTGCTAGAAGCGTCATAGAAACTCTCCTATTCTCCGGTTCATGGTTTTAGTAAGATTGTATGTTTTATTTGCAGGACTAGATCTTAGAAACTCGTGAGGGTTAGCGAGCCTGAGTTAGCAGAGTGAACAGCGTAGGCGTAGTCAGGAGACATAACTACTAGTTTGGTGCCTGGGTTGCCAGAAAAGCACGCCTAGAAGCCATTGAAGTAACCGCACATTCTAAGTCCCAAAATATACACAGAATAGTTATACTTTAGAATCAGTGGCGCTAGGGCTGTCTAGTGTACTGAGTGACAGCCTACCACCCTATTAGTTATTACCAGTGATTGTCAGTCTTAGTGGGCTTAGCAGTCATTATATAAGTCGCCCAGGAAGCCAGCCCAGTCGTCCAGGTCAAATAGATCCATGGGTACCCTAAGGAAGGGGACCTTATCAGTAGTTAGAGCTCGGGCCAACACCCCAGCCGGTTCCTATCACCCACAGGTTGCTAGGAACGACTAGGTCTACCTAAAGTTGTCTATAAGGTTGAGAACCGCCCAGAAAAGTAATATAAGATCCAAGCAGACCAAGATAAGGTCTAAGGGACTAGTAGTACCATGCTAGTACAATACTGCCCAGAGGCTAAGGATATCAATAAGCTTCTTAGGAAGCATTAGGGGCCAATCGCTCAAAAGCATGTTCAGCCAGGACCAGCCCTACAGTTGTCCTAAGTAGAGGAACTGAGTAGTTAGTCATTTGCGACCCCACAGTTATTATGAGTTATAGATGTCTGGACAGGACATATAGAGAGTTATGTTGGACCACTCCAGATCTCGCACTATTCAGTCCAGATTATTAGAGATCATGATCACTATAAGGATCCTCTAATCGGATACAGGCACACAGCGTGCCTGCTACCAGCCTTACGGACTATCCTAGGGGAGAGCAGTGGTGGCGTTAGGCCTAGAAGGCCAGTTACGCCTTTTGAGTGGCTAGATTAAGATTTTAGTACAATTCCTTGGTTGGGGTTGCCCTCACTTAGGAGCCATCCATGACCCCCCAGGGCTACTAGCTTTATCAACGCCTGTCAGGGGTGAGATGACGTTGCTCCAAAAAGAGAAGCATGTCATTCGCGAGGGACGAAGATGGGGTCCCAGGTCCTCATACGGTCCATTCCATGGATGGACCATTATATACATACCGTATCGACACCACACCCTCGAGGAGCTTGGTGCCCGGGGTGTAGATATTAGGAGTCTACTGGACTCAGACACAGCTATAGTCAAGGGCCAAGTAGGCTCAGTTGTATACCCAGGGGACCGGTAGGTTGGCTACAGTACCAGTGGAGTCATAAAACCTGGATAGGGGTATATAGCTTGAGATGTGGTTGCCAGGGCTTATGGGGGCCTGAATGAGTTATTCTGTGTTGATTGTACCTTCTGGCTTATGGGGGCCAGGTGAGGTTCTTGTTTGTATTCTTGTCTTCTAGTTATAGTTTATAAATGTGTAATTATACAGTCTTAGCTTACGCACATGTAGTGTTGGTTAGATGCAGATTACGAATCAGCAGGCGTACAGGTTAATCTTTCTGCCCTTCTTTCTATTCATTTCTAGTCTTTATAAACTTATCTATTGCCTTACATATTCGGTACATATTGTATTGAGGCCCTCCCCTGGGCGCTACATTACTTGCCTGTAGGTTTAAACAGACAGGGCTCGGGATCTCCGGAAGTCGTTGTTCAGAGTCCACAGTTGGGAAAACTCCTTTCATTCAGAGTTTTTAGGTTGTAGAGATTTCTGTATTTCAGTTATATAGCATTTTTGGTAGGCCGGAGCCCTGTCCCGGCCACTATTTTTACTCTTAGAGGCTTGCAGACTATAGTCATCAGTCAGTTAGTTGTATGTTGGCTGTGTTGAGCCTTAATCAGTTATGCTTTGTGGCTGGACGTGTGGGGCCCAATATAGTAGCTCATTTTCATTTCTGTTATAACTATACAGCATGGTGGCCTTGTCGGCCCGCATAGGATCCCTTTTGTTGCTTGTTGTTGGTTAGCTGTTTTTATTTACAGGTGGCTATATGGCCTTGTCGGCTGGAGGCTGTATTTACAACCAAAATATAGCTTGTTGTTTTCATGAATTGAGTCATAGGCTGGCTCCAGGTGTGCATAACCCTAGCCAGGTCAGTTAATTGCAAGTATAGCACCAAGTGCCAGTCATGCCTCCCAAGGTGGGGCATGACACTTATGATTTAGTTATTTTTCATAAAATGTCTTATTTTATTATTTCAAAGCTTCCGCTATGTATTTATTCAGAATCCCAGTGTTATGATAGACCATGGGTTGGCTTGGGATTACTTGTGACTCCAAGTACCGTGTCTTATCCAGGGTATAGACTCGGGGCGTGAGAAGGTTTCAGTTGGAATACTAGATCGTTAGGTTCAAAAGCTAAGAAACCAAGAAATAGCCTCAGTAAAGGTTTTGTGAAGGAACCAGCATGTTGAGGGAGCTATATGGGAAGCCAAAGCAGACAAGATGGCTAAATACCCGTATCTATTCCCTTCCGACATAGTTCCAGCTTGAGGTATTAGTTTCCTCGTTAGTACTATATTCAGTTCCATGTTCAGTTCATGTTCCCCAATTTCTTTCATATCTATGTATGTATGTATGATTCAGGAATTCAGTTCAGTCATGTAGTTAAGCTCGAAGTTAGTCATTCCGTCAGTTTTCAGCTTAAATATTCAGTATTTGAGTATGATGATTGCATTTCCTAGATTTGTAGTATGCTTTCCCACATTCGAGGATGAATATTCCAAAGGAGGAGATATTTTAATATCTCAAAATCCCTAAGATAAGACATGAGGGCTAAAATTGAGAAAATATGATTTTCTTCACCAGGTCACAGGACGAGTCGTCCAGTGACCCGTGAGGTGCACCACGAGTCGTTAAGTGACTCATGGGAAGGAGGGAAACCTTGGTTGAATTTAGAGATTTGAGGGTGAGCACTGGTCTGACCACAAGTCGTGGTCAACACCACGAATCGTTACGTCATCCGTGGTCAGGAGGTTAGGAGCTTGGGCAGTGCAGTCCACTACTTGGTCACCACGAGTCGTTGGGTACACCAAGATTCGTGGTGTCCCTCGTGGTGACCCTCAGAGATATGATCCCAGTGATGGAAACGGGAAGCAGAACCACGAGTCGTGGTGTAGGGGACGATTCATCCAGTTCCTCGTTGGGACTGGCAGTGAGTTTTTTCCTGCGAATTTATTAAGGGCTTTTCCATAAATCCTAAGTTCCTAAGGCCTATACTACGTCGTTTTAAGCTCAGAAAGGTGTTTTTAAGAGGGGTAAGTTTATTCTAAGCCTATTCTCTTCAATGCAAGAAGTCTAGAAGCTCCTAAGGGTGATCAAGCTTAGATTCATCAAATTCTTCCCCAAATTTCCATTGGGCAATCAAGAGGGTTATATAATCAGATTCTTCTAGGTATGTAGGGTTATAAAGGGGTGTATTCATCCAAACCCATTCCCAATCCCTCTTCGATTTCATGAAAATTCTAGTTGATGAATCGATGGGGTTTTAACCCAATATGTGAATTCTCTAAGCATCAATCATGGTTATGATCTATGTATGTTTCTTATGTTGAATTATGACTGATAGGCATATTTTACAATGTTTTCAACTTTAAATTATGTTTTAAAGTTTTATAAATTATGATGCCTATCCATGAAAGTTCATGAAAGTTGAGATCTTTGACATATGTATTCAAGCATGTTGAGATGTATATGATGAAAGTATGATTTCGAATTACCCATGTCCATGTTCATATTTTCGAATGATCAAGTCTATGTCAAGCATGTGCAAGTAATGGGAAATCCCATATGATAAAGTATGTTCCATGGTTTATCTATAATGTTATTAGCTTACCACATGGATTTTGGTGTAAAGACACCCACTATTTTCAGCTTGTGGTATGGTTAAGCCCAAGGCTCCTCATGTTATGATTTCAGATTTATGCATGTATAGTATGGTTAAGCCCAAGGCTCCTCATGTTATGATTTTATATTTATGCATGTATGTTTTGAGTCAGCTTCGTCACTAGACGATAGTTCAGCTTCGTTGAAAAATGATGGAGAGCATATGCATGTTTTTGGGAGTAGTGTCTAGCACCGAGTAGGCTAAGGGTCAGTCAACCCCATACCTTAGAACTATGTGCCAACGTAGGTATGTTCAGATTATTGGGACCTCCATTGTGAGCTTCCCCTGCCCCCAAGGGGCCTTCAGCTTGATATCGATATCATGATAGCGTGCTTAGCCTTGGCAAGGCTTTGGACGGGTTTACCCACTTGAGTTTAATAGTCGGGACCATGTAAACTCTATCGTTGTAATGTCGATTATGTAACGAGTCTCCCATTGTTCCTTATGATTTCAGTTTTGCATGTTCATCAGTCATGTTATTATGTTGTCAACAGGTTTGACCCAATGTTCAGTTTTAGCTATGATTAACAGTTTTCAGCTTTGGGCCATTTGATTCAGTTATGTTTAAATCATGGTTTCAAATAATAGCATGCAAGGCCTACTCTCAGACTCTTATGATGAAATGTTTTATGTTATGCATGATCACTGATTTTACTTACTTAGTGGTTTTATTTACCTTACATACTCGGTACATTCGTTTCATAATACATGCTCAGATATTTAGGCTCAGTCTCGCTAGTAGCAAGATTCTCAGTATTAGTATTTCCCAGTTTTAGTTGGTGAGTCCTCATCTTGTGAGGGCCCTTTATCAGTTGTATTTAGTATTTTTAGTTTCAGACTATAGTGAGTTAGTTGGGTCTTGTCCCATCAACTCGTTAGTAGTAGAGGCTTTTTAGACATAGCATGTATTCAGTTTTAGCCTTAGGTTATGTATTCAGATGTTATGATATTTTTATACTTCTGCTTTATTATATATGTTAGACTTCCATTTGATTATGTCGAATTCAGATGTCATGTTCATGCCATGGGTCGACATGGAGCCTCTTGGGGTTCTTTATCCCGTGTCGCGGTCTAGTCCTATGTTCAAGTCGTGACAAAAGATGACCCATAGTAACCCAACAAAGGTTGGGGTTGATCCTACAGGGAATATTGAAATAATATGTTAATGGTAAATAAACTAACTTATAATCAATAAACTAACTAAAAAGAATAAAATAATGCTAGAAATTATTGAGTTGTGTATCAAATTAATGAAGCTAAGACTAGGAATGCGTTCCCCATGACATCATAACTTAATATGCTTTTACTTGTGGTCTATCTTGGTGAATTTTTATAAGACTTACGTTTAGTATAATTAATTTTTTCTTGAATTAATAATTACACTTATTCCTCTCGGTCTCAAAGTGCTTATGTTAGGTGCGCCAATAGACAATAGATGCTTTACACCATCCCTTCTCGATCTTAGAAGTGTGTATATTTAGCTTTGTAGTAAGATCTTGACTTTAACTATCTTTGGTTAGAGCTCAAGTTACTTAGAAGAGAATTATTAATGTCAAATAGCCATTGTTACTCTCTTCTCCCAACTTCAACCTCCTTAGTTGGGCAATTTAAAGATATGGGTTTGTTTCAACATTTGCAACCGCTAAAACTTAATTAAAATGAAGAGAATCATAATCCACTTAATTAACCATTCAAGAATAACTATGTTATTATGCCTACATTTGTTAATCCATCATGGTTCCCACAACCCTATCCTATGAGATTTAGCCGCTCATGTTTGTGAGAAAACAAATAAAAGATGTAGAAGAAATCATAATAAAATACTTACTTTAATAAATACTTGTTCAACAAAATCTCCAAGCTAAAAGGTTCTACAATAACCTGATGAATTTCCAACATGAACTCAACCAAACTATTACACAATGTATGTATTGTGCAACAATTGAATCTAAGAATTGGACTAACAACTCGCTATATGATGTTGTTTAGCACATATGACACACCTAAGACATAGATATAAAGGGTATTAATAATAGTAGATGAAGCCTTCGTTGTTCCTTCTTGGATTTGAATTGGGTTTTGTAGCTTTAGTTCATAGTCGAATTGGAATTGCAAAGTCTGGATGACTGGAACACTGTTGTGCGCCGCGCCCCTCATAGCACCAGAAGACCGGGTGTTGTACCTCTGTTTGCCCCATCCTGCCTATGTGTTGTGCAGGCCATGGCACAGGTGTGCCTGCGCGATGCCAACTTCTATATATTCGATCCATCAACCTCGTTTTGCAATTCTTGAACTTTTAAGCCACACTTATGCCAAAATTCATCACTTTTATACCCAAAAGCATCTAATCATGTGCATTAGCTATTTTACACAAATATATCATAAAATACATGAAAACACATACATTTTGTTCTCAAAACATAGTAAAGTATGGAAAATATGGCTAAGAAACACATAAATTCACTGTTCATCACCACCCCACACTTAAATTATTGTTATTCCTCTAACAATCTATTACTTCCCTTCTCAAAATTAACCATAAAATTCACACTACAATAGTTCTACTTACACTTAGGATCATTAGACAAATCACTAAAGCTCAAACACTTACTGACATGCATTTAGGATCAACATTACAATGACAATATTTGAAAACACTTAGCTTTTAGAACTAACTCAACAAGAAATATTTTTGTTCCAACATGAATCATATGTAATTTAGGTATCAAGATACATTCAAGTCTTACCATTGTGCCCCTCGCCATTTGGAGAGATTCCCTTTTACACACAAGATATCTAACAATTTTTACTTGGACAAAAATAAACCATTTCGCTCACTCTCCCAACGAACTCAACATGCATGCAAAAGAAGACCCATAGGCTTACCCTTAGTGTAAATACTCCACTAATACAGAACACTAAATCAAGGATCAACTAAGATTTAAGATGTTTGTAATGTAGACTAAGGGACGGGTACGAACTATTTGCCCAAGACAGTGACTAATCTCCATAACCACTTTAATACTTAACAAGTCTTTGATTTTTAGCACATTCTTTAATTTTCCATTTTTCTCCTTATACCTCCTTTTAGTTTTTAGTTTACAAATTTGGTTACTAGTGGAGATTTTCAACATTAAGCTAATTTTTTCTTTTAATTCATCAAAAAAAAAAATTTAAAAGCTCTTTATTCTTTTTATTTTTCCACTACGTCACCCTCCTTGTTTATAAAATCTAACCCTTTTTATTTTTTTTCTAATTTCCACACTTTGGATTTTCCTTTCATCTCTCCACTTATGCTCCTTTCATGAAAATTTTTAGTGCTCTAGGAGTTATTTTGATCAAATAAAAGTCAACAGAACAAAAACGGATTTAATATTGTAATATGGATATCAATAGAATAAGATAAGGCTCAAAATAGGTAACAAGGACAATTACAATCAAGCTAGGTAAAATAAGGTAAACACAAGGCTACCAAAGAAACGCATATATAACTTCCTAGATTCAACATTCTTACTTCACTTTACACAGACACCGGGCAAGTTGTAGACATTGATCACGGGAAATAATATAGGTCCTGTGATACACTTTATAGCTTAAATTAGTCGTGTTGTCTAAGCTATTTGATACATTTTCATGTGATTTTATATAAAAGTGAAGATATGTTCTAACCAAAATGATTAGCCTTTGTTTTGTAGGTTTTTGATGACTTTTGAGGAGCTAATTCATGAGTTGGTGAAGTAGAGGCTTGGAGACGGAATAAACGCGCGAACGACGGC
>JACEIK010000562.1:205063-249813 GCA_018107945.1 Datura stramonium | reverse complement strand
TAGTTAGAGGAATGGGTCCAGTCCCTGTGGGTTCGACAATCCGGTTCTTAAAAAGAGCCACTATATTACTTGCACGACCCGTACACTTGCGGGCTCAACAGACATCAATTTGCAAACATGGAGTATATCAAGAATACCTCACTCGCAAAATGGCACAAATAGCTCAATAATGGCAATCAAGCTTACATAAACAAACATATCCATATTGCATGCATAACATAATTAAGACCACTTTTTTAAGTACCAGAGTCAAGTTCCAAAAGACTAAGTGTTTCTACCTTTTTCATGCATTTTTGAGTGAATTTCACAAAGTATCAGTGGTACCTAAGTGAAGCACCTAGCATTCGTAAGATCTCAAGTTCTTGGTTTTCCTAATGACTAATTTTCCCTTAAGGTGTTCATAATCCATCCATCACCGGGAAAAGTCACGACTCAATCACTAAAGAAAAAATAAAAAAAAATCTAGACTCTCTAGTCAGTTGGAAGGGACTATCCTCCGAAAAAGTATCGAAAATAAAAATCGAGGGAACTCCAAACAAAATAAAACTAGAAAAAGCTACTACAAACAAATTAAGTGTGCAAAATAAGTCATGATCACAAAAAAAACTAGGCCTACCATGTATAGATTTAGCAATTAAAGAATGCATCGTTTTGAAGTTTACTTCTCCCACCCCACACTTAATCAGTAGTACTATCCCCATTGCTAAAACAATAAAGCATAAAGTAAAGTGTGAAAGAAGAACTCCTTGGGCCTCTAGTTCTCATCATCAGTGGGGGCAAGAGGAGCTTCCCCAATCTCAAAATCCTCCTTAACATCACTAGACTCTATTTTAGAGTCTACTCTCTCCATCTCATCCTCTGTGACCACGTCATCATAAAGGGGCTCCTCAAATCTAGGCCCAACTCTGCAAAGGGCTCTCAAGTGCTCGCTCAGAGGATAATCCATGTTGAGCTGCTACAGCTGCTCCCTGGTCACTACATTTATTCTTAAATGTAGCATTTGCATGCCATATAAGTTACTCAATATGTTATCAGTTTGCACATTGCACTCATTTACAAAAAGGACTGGACCATGTACACCCTCAAGATCTTTAGTTCTGGTCACATCGATTCCCTTGGGTCGTATCTAGGTCTATAATCCACCTCTTCCTCCTTAATCTTACGTCCACACAAAAATCGAGTCAAAAGACACCCCAAACCCAAAGCTTTGGCTCTTTTTCACCCTCATTCCCCTCAACACATTCTTAATGATCACCCAACATTCACTGTCACCCTAGTCATCAATGCATATACAAGACAAACTCTCTCCCTGGTAACATGAGTCGCATGTTTCCTAGGCACTAAGCAAGCACAAACAATTTTCAATCAATCAAGTGCCTCTTTACTCATGTGAGCATATGGGACTGATATATGATATCCATATTATTATTGGCGGGTCCACTTTGCAACTTAATTTGGGCTATAGAGAGTATGTCTAATGTCTCTATAAGGGGGCTTCTTTACAATATCCACTAGAGGTTGTGGGTCAACATTAGGTGTACCAAGTATTTTTTTCAAAATAGTGGGTGAAAAATTGATAATTTTCCCTCTAATTTAGCAAGAAATTCCCTCACCATATTTTAAATTTACAATCACCCGGAGCATTAAATACAAAATAAAGACCAAGAGTGGATAATCTATCTACCAAGTGTACTAGTGCCAAGCTATTTCTATCGACAAACATTTTATGTGAGTATTCTGATTCTTTATGTTCTTTAAACTATTTCTTACCTTCGTGCTCCATGACCCAATGAGCCCATAACACCTCAATGGTTGTGATGAATGACTCACATCGTCATGCTCCTCCTCACTAGCTCTTTTTGAACACTTTGACCCATGGCTTGAAGAAGCCACTCCTTTCCCCTTGCTTGGTTTTGGTTCCATTTGTAGAGATTTCACAAGAAAATTTTTGTCTTTTGTGATTTTGGTGAAAAAGTTTGAAGAACATTGAGAAAAAAATGATGTTTTTTTGGAGAATTTTCCTGAGATAATAGGGGTGTTCGGTGTGCATCTTTGAAGAATGGGATGAAAAATTAGGTATTTAGGTTTTAAAATACTCCCATGGATCAGATCGACCCAAGACCTGCGAAGATTTTTCCACCCGGTCTGCCTGCTGCGATGCGCTGCTCCGTGTGCTGAGCTGGCACTACGTCGCGGCACTGCCTGTGCCGGCTAGCCTTAGCATCGGGCTAGACCATGCGCTGCAGTGCTCGCGTGTTGTGCTGCCCACTACGTGGCAGTGCAATATTTCGGTTGCACCCCTTTTTTAGCCTTCATACTCAAAACTCCTTTTTGGGAATTATGACTTAACTCTTGCACACTCAGACAAACACATTAGCTCAAAATTATCTTGGGTTGCCTCCCAAGCAGCGCCTGATTTAATGTCACGGCATGACATAGGTATCTTGAATACTCAAACTTCATCAAGATACCTAATGGACTCATGGTCACATGCAGTTACAATCATTCTGAGGGTTTGGAACGTTGTCACTAGGCAAAGTGCCATTTTTCCCTATATTCAATGAGGTCTAGATTTGCCCCAGTTGTTGCTCCAATTTCCTGATGAAGGTCGAATGAGAGTCAACAAATTGACTCAGGCTTGAAATTCCCCTCTCATCTCATTAACTCTCAATTCCGTGAATTCCACATTCTTCATCATGCGAGTCATTATATCTTCTAGCCTTGATGTTCCAGAGTCATTTACGATAGGTCCCCTTGCTTGTGGAGGCACATGCGCTCCACTTCTATCATTTTTTGGGGCTTCTCGATTCCTCTATTGCACTTGGTCCCTTTTCCCAATCCGTTCATAGCCATTGTTCCCGTAATAATTTCGACCTTGATTTCCTTGGCCTTGATGCCAAGAGTCTTGGTTATACCCTTGGGTGTTAGCCCGAAAATCCCCCTAATTATTAACAAAATTTCTTTTTCCTCAGTCTCAGGGTAATGATACTCATACCTGGGTCCTCTCTCTTATGCATTCACCCTATGCACCTTTTGAGTGTTCAAAGTAGTGAGGTTCTTGGTGATCAACTCAAGCTGGGTCTTATGGTGGGCCATGTCTTGGTCCGTTCCTCTTCCCTCTTTCACTACTCTACTTTCATTCCTCTTGAGTGGCTCATAATAGTGGCTTCAGATTCTCTCGTGTGCCATGCTCTGTTCGTCTTGGTAATTTTATCCAGTATCTCACTAGCTTCCGCAAAGGTGTGAGTCATCATGGACCCCTCAATAATCCCGTCTACTATGGCTTTGTTAGCTAATCTATGTGACCTATAGAGTACTTCCAAAGGACCTCCTAAGGAAGCTTGTGGTTAGGACACTGCTTCAACTTTTTCTTGAACCTTAGCCATGCTTTGTAGAGCTTCCTAGCTAATTGTATAAAAATGTTAATCTCATCCCTCAATTGAATCATCCGGGAAGGTGGGAAGAACTTCTCCAAGAAAGTAGCAGTTAGTTCTACCCAGGTGGTGATTGACTCATTCGGTAGCTCGTTCAACCATAAAGTGGCTTCCCTAGCTAACGAGAATGGAAATAAGCAGAGCCTAATCGCCTCTTGAGATACTCTGGGCAGTCTATACGGATTGCAAATACCTGTGAAATTTATCAGATGCTGGTTCGTATCTTTATCGGAGAAACCATTGAACAACCCCTTTGTGCTCAGAAAGTGTATCATAGTACTTGTCACGTTGAACTTAGCATTCGCTGGCAGTGGGGGTGGAACAATAGCTCTAGTGTAGCTGACCTCCTCTTTCTCATAGAGCACATTCCTTATGGCGTTTTGTCCTTGATAACAAGGGGGGTTTCTGTCGGTTCCTATCTGCTAAAGTGGCAACAATTACTTTGGCTCTTCTAGCTTTGTCGGCTAATGAAGCCTCTTCCGCCCATCGTGTTGCTTCAGCTTGTTGTGTCTCATCCAACTCTTCCTCTAGTGGGAGGTTGAGTTGTTCCCTAAGGTTCACCATGCAAACCCGTGGCCAGTCAAACACAAAATAAAATAAAATGTGAAATACAAACTAATATTACAAGTTAAGCTCAAATACCAATTAACTATTTCAACATTGTATTCCCCAACAACGATGCTAAAGTTTGATCACGCCCAAATTACACATTGCAATTGAAGTATAAATTGGTTGCTATCAAATATAGTAACCCAACAAAGGTTGGGATCTATCCTACAGGGAATAGGCAGGAGTAATATGTTAATGGTAAATAAACTAACCTGTAATCAATATTCGAAAGGGGAATTTGCAACTAAAAAGAATAAAATAATGCTAGAAATTATTGAGTTGTGTATCAGATTAAAGAAGCTAAGACTAGGATTGTGTTCCCCATGACTTCATAACTTAATATGCTTTTACTAGTGATCTATCCTGGTGAATTTTGTGTAAGAGTTACATTTAGTATATTTAATTGTTTCTTGACTTAAGAATTACATTTATCTCCTCTCGGTCTCAAACTGCTTCTATTAGGTGTGCCAATAGAAAATAGATGATTTACACCCACCTCCTCTCAGTCTCAGAAGAGTGTATATTTAGCTTTGCAGTAAGATCTTGACTTTAACTATCCTCGGTTAGAGCTCAAGTTAGTTAGATGATAATTATTAATCTCAAATTGCCATTGTTACTCTCTTCTCCTAACTTTAGCCTCCTTAGTTGCGCAAGTTAAAGATACAGGCTTGTTTCAACATTTGCAATCGCTAAAACTTAATTAAAATGAAGCGAATAACAATCCACATAATTCACCATTCAAGAATAACTATGTTACTATACCTACATTCGCTAATCCATCATGGTTCCCACAACCCTAACCTAAGAGATTTAGTCGCTCATGTCTATGAGAAAAAAATAAAAGAAGTACAAGAAATCATAATAAAATACTTACTTTAATAAATACTTGTTCAACAAAATCTCCAAGCTAAAAGGTGCCACAAGAACTTGATGAATTTCCAACAAGAACTCAACTAAACTATTACACATAGTATGAATTGTGCAACAATTGAATTTAAGAATTGGACTAACAACTCGCTATATGATGTTGTTTAGCACAATATTCCATACCTATGACAGAAATAAAGGGTATTTATAATAGTAGATGAAGTCTTTGTTGTTGCTTCTTGGATTTGAATTGGGTTTTTCAGCTTCAGTTCCTAGTTGAATTGGAATTGCAAAGTCTGTACGGTTGGATCACTGCTGTGTGTCGCGCCCCTCATAGAACCATAAGCCTAGCGCATTGCGCCTCTATTTGCACCATCCTGCCTACGCATTGCGCAGGCCATGACATAGGCCTGTCTGTGAGATGCCAACTTCTATATATTTGATCCGTCAACCCTATTTTGCCATTCTCAAACTTTTAAGCTACATTTAAGCCCAAAATTCATCACTTTTATACCTAAAAACATCTAATCACGTGCATTAGCTTTTTTCAAAAATATATCATAAAATATATGGAAACACACAATTTATTCTCAAAACATATTAAAGTATGGGAAAACAATGGCTAAGAAACACATAAATTCACCGTTCATCACCACCCCACACTTAAACTATTGTTCATCCTCGAATAGTCTATTACTTCCCTTCTCAAATTTAACCACAAAGTTCACCCTACGATAGTTCTACTTACACTTAGGATCATTAGACAAATCACTAAAGGTCAAACACTTACTCACATGCATTTAGGATCAAATTACAATGCCAATATTTGAAAACACTTAGCTTTGAACTAACTCAACAAGACATATTTTTGGACCAACATGAATCATATGCAATTTAGCAATCAAGATATATCAAAGTCTTACCATTGTTGCCCTCATCATTTGGAGATTTTCCTTTTTATACACAAGATATCTAACAATTTTTACTTGGACATAAATAAACAATTTCTCTCACTCTACTAACGAACTCAACATGCCTGCAAAAGACGACCCATAGAGTTACTCTTAGTGTAAATACTCCACTAATATAGAACACGAATCAAGGATCAACTAGGATTTAAGATGGTTGTAATGTAGACTATGGGATGGGTAGGAACTATTTGGCCACGATAGTGACTAATCGCCCTAAGCACTTTAATACTTCACAACTCTTTGATTTTTAGTACATTCTCCTATTTTACATTTTTCTCCTTATCCCTCCTTTTATTTTTTAGTTTACAAATTAGGTGATTAGTGGAGATTTTTTAACATTAAGCTTATTTTTCCTTTTCATTCATCAAAAATATTTTGCAAAGCTCTTTATTCTTTTTATTTTTCCACTACATCGCCCTCCTTGTTTAGCAAATCTCACCCTTTTCTTTTCTTCAAATTTCCACACTTTGGATTTTCCCTTCATCTCTCCACTTATGATCCTCATGAAAAATTTCATTAAAGTGCTCTAGGAGTCATTTGGATCAAATAAATGTCAACAGAATAAAAAGGGATTTAACCTTTTAATAAGGATATCAAAACAATATACTACGGCTCAAAATGGTTAACTAGGACAATTACAATCAAGGTAGGTAAAATAAGATAAAAACAAGGCTACCAAAGAAATGTCTATATCACTTCCTAGATTCAACATTCTTATTTCACTTTGCATAGACATCATAAAAGTTCTAGACATCAATTTGCAAACATGTAGTATATCAAAAACACCTCACTAGCTCAATAATATCAACCAAGATTAACTAAACACACATATCCATATTGCATGTATAACATAATTAAGGCCACGTTTTCAAGTACAAGAGTGAAGTTCCTAAAGAATAAGTGTTTCTACCTTTTTCATGTATTTTTGAGTAAATTTCTCAAAGTCTCAATGATACCTAAATGAAGCACCTAGCATTCATAAGATCTCAAGTTCTTGCTTTTACTAATGGCTAATTTTCCCTTTAGATGGTCTTCATTCATCCACCATCGAAAAAAGTCATGACTCAATCACTAAATAAAAAAAAAATCTAGACTCTCTAGTCAGTTCTAAGGGACTATCCACCGAAAAAGTATAGAAAATAAAAATCGAGGGAACTCAAAACAAAATAAAACTAGAAAAAGCTACTACAAAAAACCAATTATGCAAGATAAGTCATGATCGCAAAAAAAACTAGGCCTACCATATGTAGATTTAGCAATTAAAGTATGCATGGTATTGAAGTTTACTTCTCCCACCCCACACTTAATCGGTAGCATTGTCCCCATTGCTAAAACAATAAAGCATAAAGTAAAGTGTGAAAGAATAACTCTTTGGGACTCTAGTCCTCATCATCAGTGGGGGCAAGAGGAGCCTCTGCCATCTAAAAATCCTCCTTAATATCACTAGACTCTATGTCAGAGTCTACTCTCACCATCTCATCCTTTGTGACCACGTCATCATTAAGGGGCTCCCCAAATATTGGCCCAACTCTGCAAAGGGCTCTCAAGTGCTCGCTCAGAGGATAATCCATGGTTAGCTGCTGCAGCTGCTCCTCGGTCACTCCATTTATTCTATGTTATAGCATTTGCATGCCATATAAGTTACTCAATATGTTATCAGTTCGCGCATTGCACTCATTGACAGAAAGGATAGGACCATGTACACCCTCGAGATCTTTAGTTTTGGTCACATCGCTTCCCCTTGGGTCATATCTAGGTCTATAATCTACTCTCTTCCTCCTCAATCTTAAGTCCACACATAAATCGAGTCAAGAGACCCCCCAAACCCAATGCTTTGGCCCTTTGTCACCCTCGTTCTCCTCAACACATTCTTATTGATCACCCCAACATTCACTGGCACCCTAGTCATCAACGCATAGACAAGACAAACTCTCTCACTAGTAACATGACTCACATGTTTATCACACTCCAGAGACAGCGCAAACGCCCGCAGTCATACAAGTAGTAAAGAGACTCTTAAAGAGACAAATGTCGAACTCACAGGGGCTAGACAAATTCAGCAAATATTCAAGTTCAAGTGCTATATTTAATTTCACAAGTGTTGATTTAAGAGATTTTGGAAAATATGTAATTAAATCTAGGGTTGATCATAAAATAATCGGGAAACAATACTAAGAAGCATCAAAAGTTAAGGTTTGACAATCATGCAATGCTACAATTCATAATGGTTCAAATATATGAAATTTAATTATTGTCTCACAGAGTTAATATNATTATTGTCTCACAGAGTTAATATGCAGTGTTCATGGTTTTTTGAGCCTCTAAACACAACAAACTAGTCTCACACCTATATCATTGAGCGGAGATGTGACGTCCTAATTTGTGAGCAATTTAACACTATAGATGTGGTTTATAGGGTTTATGCCCTTGATTATGGACTTTCGTACCTCTAATCATTTAACCTAACTTAGTTTCACATCTAATTCTATGAGCGATGATGTGACAATTCTAAGCCGGTGTCTAGTTATCATATCGTTTAATTAACAAACAAAGGAAAATTAGGTATAGTTTCTATCCTAACCGTGAATCCTATCGTAAAGACAAGAACTTTCTCCTTGCATTTCTTCGTTCTTACATAGGGTTACTTTTTCGAACTTTTTCTTAAGTTTAAAAAGTATGTTTTCATGGTGATCAAGCATAAAAACAACAATAATTAAGAATGCAAGATAAAACAACAACTAAAACTCAAACCAACGATGTATTCAAGAATTTACATTCATATCACGTGGCCTCAACCCTATAGGAAGGGTTTTATCCACTCATGTTCTTATAATTACTCAAAAACATAATTAAAGTAAAGTACTTACAAGAATGGTAAAAGAGAATTGGAGTTTATGAACCCTAGGTAGAGTATCCCTTGTTCTCCCTTTCCTCCTTTCCTTTTATCTAAAAATATTTTGTGATAACGATTTTTTAAGCTAAGAGTGCTATTTATGATAAATGAGAAAATTGAAAAAATTGGTCGTCAGTGAAATGCCTCCATTCCACGCTGCGTATCATGCAGCATGCCCTCCGTGGCTCAGGGCTGTCGTGCAGGGCTTCTGGAATAGGGCGTTACGGCCGTGTCGTGGCATGTGCTTGTGCACATCGCCAGGCGTGGCACAATGTTGGTCTCGCAGCCCACCTGGAATGTCACAGTGCCAATGCGAAGTTTGCCTACCTACCTTGCCCTCGCGTGCATGGCATTAGCGTGGCATGGCGCTGGGCACATCACATGCCTAGCGTGGCACGCTGCCTAGCACGACCATCATTCCCTTTGGCATGTCAAGTTTCCTTCAAGTGCTATCACTTCCATGCTTCTCACTTGTGCCTTGAACATCATTTTTGGCCCCTCTTTAACATATTACACCTACAAAATAAAGGCTAATCATGTTGGTTAGTTCATGCACGAAATTATAAAAAATCACATGAGAATCTAATAAATTAAACTAACAAACATGACTAAGATTAAGTTATAAAAAAGCACTTGGGCAGGTAAATATGCCAAAGTCTTGTTCGTCCTCGAACAACTCTATTACATCTCATGCACACAAAGGATTCACACATAACTAATTGAAGCAAGACAGTTCAAGCTAAGGCTACAACGATTATTTCATATAGAAAGTTTAAGATAGAGCATGTAGTATATAACCACTAAAACTACATACAACTATGTTAAGACCTCCTAGCCTCAAAGATCGACTCTAAAACTCGGCAAACTCATGCAAATTAACAAATCAAGAAATCCGACATGAATTTCATCCTTCCAAAAATATGTTCCCTCACGAAAAGAGAGATACCTATTTTCACTTTTAATTTACAAATCATAACACGTATGGGTATATGAATAAGAGTTCAGCTCACTCTCACAAAGAATTCACATGCAACATGCATTGACCCATAAGCTTTCCTTTAGTGTTTTACTAAACTAATTTAGGAATGTTTTAAAGTAAGATCAAGTAGGACATGTTGGGTTGTAATGTAGGCTAAAGGATGGGTAGGTACTATTCTTGCCTAAAGTAATAGTGACTATCTTCCCTAAGCGCTTTTAACTCTCAATTCTTTTCACTCTCAATTTCCTCTTTGTTTCCCCACTTAATTGGGTACACTTAGGTTATTAGTAATACTCCCTCTTACTCCCTACCAATACATATGCATTTTCAAAAAAGTGCACCTATAGTCTTTTCTTCAACTCCCACAACCACTATTTTCCTTCTTTTTCTAGATTCTCACTCCTTCACTCTTTGCATTTTCACTTAAGTTCTTTGGAGTCTTGGATCAAATTCAAGGCTATTGAAATGAAACTATTAAGCTTATTTTGTGGCTAGCAAAGAATGGGCTAAAGGCTTAACGAGGCTAACTAGGATCATATATCAAGTTAGGTAAAGTGATGGATAAAAATTAGGCTCATTCAAAGAAATGCCTAAATCATCTCCTACAATTAACATCCCTCATTTCATTTTGTGTACAGACCAGGCATGTTTTAGGCACTACACAATAATATGGAATATTAGAAAACCTTACACACACATCACATGCTCAATTCAAGACAATCTCAGTAGAATCTTAACTCAACTAATCACAAAAATTCAAAATTAAGCTTTCAAGCATACAAAGTCATATTCAAGAGCCTAGGTTTCTCAAACAACGTTATACAATTGCTAAACATGCTTCAAAATTTAAAAACACTTGCATCTTACAATCAGGTATTGCACTCAACAAGAACATCAAGCTATCAATCAGCTAAGGGTTCAAAAACAAAAACCTATGGACTAATTATCCCTTAAGACCCATTATCCATCCATCGTCGGGAAAAGTCCCTAAATATTACTTAAAATTTATGTACAGACACAGAAAAATTTTATTTCTCGGTTCAAAGTGCCCCTCATTAGAAAAGAACCGAAAGAAAAACCAAAGGGTGGGTGAATTGTGCTCAACTTCAACTTTATCAACACACACATTTCTGACCAAGCACCAACTTCACCTGAATTCACTAAGAATAAAATTTAAAATTTTTGAAATTTCTCTCACCCCACACTTGAATTTTTCTATGTCCCTAAAGCATCAAATAAAATTAATACAAGGGTGAGTAATACTTCCTGAGGCCTATGGCCTAGCTAATATATTTTTTTGCATTTTGAACACGTGGGTTAATGACCCCATACTCATATTTTTTCATGCTCCTTATCTTTCACTTTCATGGGTACTCAGACATCCCCTGAATCTGTTCTTAACAAACAAAAAAAACAACAAGTGACAAATAACAAAATACGACACAAACTGAAAAGAAAATATACCTATGATAACTTGGGTTTCCTCCCAAGAAGCACCTTATTTTACATCGTGGCACGACATGAACTATCCTTTTCAGGATATCCTCAAACAAGTGTTCCCTTTTGAGAACCATCATCTCCTCTTTTTTGTTTTTAGAGGAAATATCCTCCACTCTATCCCTGTTTTCTTCCATCTTCTTTTTCAATTTTTTCCCTCCATCAAACTCGGGCTAAAATGTCAATATATCCTGCAACAGTGGACCCATGGAATCTACCACCCCATACTTAGCATCTGGCAACATACTAATCTTACAAAGATCTCTGTAGTGTGTGGGTGGGTTGATTTCCTAGTAGACTATAAAGAGCTCTTCTTCCTCATTGACCCTCATTTTAAGGGTTCCTGCTCTCACATTTATGATAGCTCCTCCAGTTGCCAAGAATTGCCTTCCCAAGAACAAGGGTACCTTAACATCCACCTTAAAATTAAGAATGATGAAGTCAGAAGGTATAATGAATTTACCTACTTTGATGAGAAGGTTCTCAGTTATTCCCTCTGGTGCCATTGCGGACTTATTTTCCACCTGCAACATTACTCTTGTGGGCCTCGACTTACCTAATTCCATGGTGTTAAACAGAGATAGGGGCATTAAATTGACTTCTTCCCTTAAATCACACAGAGCCCTTATAATTCCAGCTTTACCAATTTGTACGGGGAGGGTGAAACCCCTTGGGTCCTTGAGCTTTCTCGGCAACTTTCTCATCACTCTGTAGCTGAACTCTTCAGTCAGTGCCACAGTCTGTATCCACCAACCTCACTTTTTTGTCCACCATATCTTTTAAGTACTCAGTGTACTTTGGCATACCCTGCAATACATCAAGTAAAAGCAAGTTGATGTGAATTTCTTTGAAAATATCAAAGAACTTTTTGAAACATGCTTTCTCCTTGCTCTTCTTGAGCCTTTGTGGGAATGGTGGTGGTGCTCTCTATGCTGGATACAATGATGGTTGTTCATTGTTTTTTGCAGAATTTTGAGTTTCTCCTCTGTCAGTTGATGGACCATGTCTGACAAGCTCTGGCTGCACCTCATTTCTCTTCTCAATCGGTGGTGCATCAGCCAACTGCTTGCCACTGCTCAGATTGATGGCATTGACCTATCAGAGGTTTGTATTTGTATCAATGGGTAACCCTCCCTGAGGTCTTGTATGCTGAGTAGCTGGCAACTGACCCATCTGCTTCTCTAGATTTCTTGTGGCCATCTGCTGATTTTTCAAGTCTGAAGCCATCCTTACCTGATTCTCTGCCTGCTAGGTCAAAGTAGCCATAATTTTCTGGAACATCTCCTCAATGTTGTTGCTGCTTGACTGGCCACTATTCTGCCGATTTTGTTGCTGGTATTGCTGCTGCTGAGGCTGCTGGTAGCTCTGACTCTGATTGCCACTCCAAGAAAAATTTGGGTGACGCCAATTTTTGTTGTAGTTGTTCCCGTAACTATAAATTCCTCTCTGAACATTTCCTATAAAGTTGGCTGATTCTTGATTGGCCCTGCAAGATTCTTCACTATGCCCATTATTCCAATATATCTCACACTAGCTAGGAGCTTGCTGAATTACATAAACCTGTCCATGTGGCTGGTTCATACTCAGTTTGCTAAACTGAGTCATCATCTGGTGCTGTAGTGATGCAAATTGTGACGCCAAGGCGTTAACACTGACTACCTCCATCAGCTCTGCTGCTCTCTTTCCTTCCCCTTTGGATGATTCACTATGCTACTCTGGATTTCCTTGAGCAATTTGGTTTAGTAGAGTGTACAACTCATAATATGTCTTCTCTAGTGCTTGCCCACCTAATGCAGAGTCCAACAAAGGTGTGGGCTATCACCTCATTGGACTATTGGTGATGTGGGCAGTATCTCAACAATGACTTGAACCTCTACCAAGCAAAATATAAATTCTCCTCCGACCGCTGCTTGAAACTTAAAATTTCACTTTTGAGCTTGGCAGTTTTGGTTGAAAGGAAGAATCTGATGAGGAACTTCCTTGATAGATCATCCCGAGAAGTAATGGAATTTGGTGGCTCAGCCTTCAACCACCTCTTTGCCTCTAAAAATAGTGAAAATGGGAAGAGGGTGAGTCGGACATAATCAGTTTACACTCCGGTGGGGACAAAAGTGTCACTGATCTCCAGAAAGTACTGTAAGTGCTATTGTGGGTCCTCGTGTGTCATTCTAGTAAATTTCCAACTAGAATGTAATAGCTGCACCATGTTTTGTTTAAGCTCAAAGTTTCCTCCAGGTTCCGGTTTGTAGATAATGGAGGTCACATTTGTCTCTTGTGAGATTGCCACTTTGTGAACTGGTCAGTCTGCCATTTGCTCAGGCAACAACTCTTCTTGCCCCACTGGTGGATGTTGTTGTAACTATTCCTGTAACCTCTTCAACTTTCGCTCTAAGTCTTCTCTTCAAAGCAGATGAAATCGGCGTTCAAGCTCAAACAAAGGTTCCACCAGCTCTTTATTCCTTACCAGTTCTACAAAGGACAATCAATTACCTGCTATAGAATAGACTAAGATCAAGTTTTTCAACACTTAAGAAAATTAAAAATCATAAAAAAAATAAAAATTCACTAAACGCTGCTAGTCCCCAACAGCAGCGTTAAAAACTTATCGCGCTCCGGCGCACGCGCAAGCTCATGCGGTCATACAAGTAGTAAAGCAACTCTTAAAGAGCTGGATGTCGAACCCACAGGGACTGGACTAATTCATAAAACATTTAAGTTCAAGTGCTATATTAAATTTCACAAGTGTTGATTTAAGAGATTTGGACAATTGTAATTAAATCTAGGGGTGATCACAAAATAATCTGGAAACAATACTAAGAAGTATCTAGAGTTAAGGCCTTAAAATCATGTTATGCTACAATGCATAATTGTTCAATTATATGAAATTCATTTGTTGTCTCACAGAGTTAATATACAGTGTTCATGGTCTTTCGAGCCTCTAAACACAACAAAGTAGTGGCACACCTACGTCGTTGAGCGGGGATGTGATGTCCTAATTCTTGAGCAATTTAACACTATGGATGTGGTTTACGGGATTTATTCCCTTCATTATGGACTTCCGTACCTCTAATAATTTAACCTAACTTAGTTTCACAACTACTTCTATGAGTGATGATGTGACTATTCTAAGGCGGTGTCTAGCTATCATCCCATTTAATTAACCAAGCAAGGAAAATTAGGTATATTTTCTATCCTAACCGCGAATCTTATCGTAAATATAATAACTTTCTCCCTACATTCTTTCATTCTTACCTAGGGTTACTCTTTCGAACTTTTTCCTAAGTTTGACAAGTTCGTTTTCTTGGTGATGAAGCATAAAAACAACAATAATTAAGAATCCAAGACAAAACAACAACTAAAAGTAAAACAAATGATGAAATAAAGCATTTACATTCATATCACATGGAATCAACCCTAGAGAAAGGGTTTTAGCCACTCATGTTCGTACAATTACTCAAAAACATTATTAAAGTAAAGTACTTACAAGAATGGTAAAAGAGAATTAGAGTTTATGAACCCTAGGTAGAGTTTCCATCGTTCGCCCTTCGCTCCTTTCTGTTTCTTCAAAAATACTTCGTGATAATGACTTTAGAAGCTAAGGCTGAAATTTATAACAAATGAGAACATTAAAAAAATTAGTCGTCAGTGAAATGCCTCTGTGCCATGCTGCCTATCGCGCAACATGCCTTTCGTGGCATGAGCTGTCGCGTAGGGCTTCTTGAATGGGGTGTCTCGACAGTTCTACACTCCAGAAAATTTTTGGTGATTATTTGATATTTTTATGCTATGTTAAGGGATGTACGGGTTGTATATTTGCCGTAGATGACAAGGGAAATGTGTATGATTGGAAAATCGAAGAGTATGTGAAGTTCATAAGTAAGGGTCAAATTTAAATAACCATATCTCCTAGTATATAATGAATTAGAAAACCCACGACTTATCAAATTAATGTTCTTTGGGTATAGTTTTCAGAATATCAAACTGCTCGTCAATCGGAGTTTGGATTAAAAAGTTATACATGTTTTACTGTGACACTGTCGGGCGGTAAGGAGGCCACAGCCCTAAAAACAGCCACCGCCTAACTTGCTTTATATTTTAAGTCATGACTTATCAAATCATTTTCAATGTTTCCAGGATTAAGGTGCCTTCTTATCAACTGATATTCTCTCAAATTTCCAGCAAACAACTAAGTAAAACACTAAGCTAAACTCCATTAAACTAAAGCTAAGTGAAGGGGATCTACCATAAGGAGAAGGTGGTGTGTTGGTGGCTGTTTTGGCTGCACTTGGGCGGTGTTGCTGTGGTGAATTTGCTTATTTTTTGAATCTTTCCTAAGATACATATACGTTCACTCTTGGTAGGGATTAATCACAAGTATAAAAGGTAAGGATTCTACTACTATCCTTGCTTGAATTTTTTATTATAAGACTAGAAGTTGGAGGTGTGTTTGGTGTGTTGGTGAACTGTTTTGTGGCGTTTTGGACAGCAAGGTTTCTGTATTTTTGGACAAGAAGTTGAGGTAAATTACTCCTATTTTTAACCAAGAACAAAACCCCAGAAAAAGTTAAGTATTTCACCCCTTTTAAACCACTAAATTGTAAAGCGAAAATCTGGAAATTGGCAGCTAAGTGAGCTGCCGATGGACTGTTTGTGAGCTAAGTATTGCTCATTTTTCTTAGGATTTTTGGCTTTTTATTTTGCTGGAATTATAATTCATATTGAGGGGAAGAATTAAGGTAAAATTTCCTCTTGTTTCTCCCTTAAAAGTTAGTGAAAACTAGTTGAGAAAATGGCTAAATGTTGTTGATGTTTCCATGTGTTGTTGTTGCTATGTGTTGTCATATTGTGACTGCCATTGTTTAGTTATTTTGGCTGAATTTTATTCTATATATTAAGCTTGTCATTGGCCTATAAAACCACAGTATTAAGGAGGTTGAAAGCTGATCATTGAAATAGGAAATTGGCTAGAGAAAAGTTCATCGGAGAAAGGTATGGGCATGCTTCTTTGTCTCTTTTGATTTTCAAGTAATGGTTCATGCCGAGATTAATCCGCATTCCCTATACTTGCACTTCTGTAGTATCATATTATGGTTCCTCCCAGTTGTTAGAATTCTTGGTATTGTTGTGTATTTTGCTAAACAGTTGGAACGCATGAATGTGAAGCGGAGAGGGAAATTACCTTCTATTATGGTCATAGTTGTAAATTGAGTTTGAAGTCCCCTGAGCGTGGCTCGTGACGGTCCTTTACATTATGTTATGTAGTTTTGGGTTAAATTTGTTTCACACATGGTTGCTAAGAAATTTGGTAAGTCTGGCAAGACGAAGACACGCAGACAAACCTAATAATTGAAATCGGGTTTTAACTCAATAAGGGCTAACGAGGGTAATTAAATGGAATTGCCTTATGACAGTTACCTACCCTCTTATATTCATGTTTTTAAGGTAACGAAATAGCGAGATGGTTCCCTGATTCCTCTTCCCTTAAGCTAAGCGACTACCCACGTGCGTTTCTTAATTAACCGATACGTTAAACTTGAAAATAGGGCCCGAATGGATAAACTATTGATATTTATATGGAACCATCTTTATTGGAAGGTTATGCACAATATCTTGATTATTTGTTGTTATATGAAAACTGCGATATATATATATATTAGAGGCAATGGAGAGGTAAGAGTAAATATTAGACCTTTTAAGGTAAAATTTGAGTTATATGCCCTCTGTCCATAGTTGATTTCAAGAACCTTTGAGAGATGTTAAATATGAACAAGACGATGTTTAAGAGATAAGGTTGGAAATTTGATAAAAAGGTAAGTGCGTATAAGAAATTCTCTTGTAATAATGAACACGAGAGTAAAGTAGGAATTACGAATCCTCGTTGAAAAGAATTTATAAATGAATACGAAAAGAAGCAAAAGCGGTTGTTTTTGGATGATAAGTGTTACGATTTTTCTTCAATGAGTTGTGTAAATAGCCAACAAGATTTACCCTGCTCTAATGACATTTAGCAAAAGGCTTTAAATAAAGTTGGTTATGTTCCGCCTGTGTTAAGCTACTGGAAGGCCGTAAAGTGTTAACTTATTAAGAAATTATTTGAATCGTAAATTTTAAGATAGTGACTCAAATTAAGGAGAAGTTCTTCGTCTTCCTTTAAACAATTATTTTTGATTATTTGTTCTTATGACTTGGAGTAAATCTCTCAAGTTTCAAAGGATTTTTCTTGAAGTTTCTAAACCGTAGAGTAATGCCGCTAAGCTTTTCTAAGCTCCAATATATATTGCAACAGCCATATGAGCTTTTCCTACGTTGTATGAAGAATGACTATAAGTCTTTATTTATCTTAAGACAGCCCCTAGACGGATTCCTTGCATTTGTATATTAAAGAGCTCTAAGTTTGAGATATTGTGTTATGTCTTAATGTTCATACGTTACCTCGACATGTGATATGATATGCAATGAATGAGGTAGTTATGCCTACAATTCTTGATATGAAAGTATGAAAGCCGTTATATATGCACGAAATGAATGCTAAAATTGTTACTATAAAATAAGTTAGGTTAAGTTATTCCTCTCTCGCTTCCTCGTGTTAGAATTTCTAGAAGATGTTTAAAATCATGAACGTGAGTCTACACATGTTTTTACGATATTCCAATTCTAGGAACTTGAATTCATTCACAAAGATATGTATGTATTTAAACGCTAAATGAAAGACCTATATGTGTATGGCATAACTGTAGTATTAGGGTCGTGTAAGATCCTACACATGTTATAGTTACCGAATGGGCATATTGTATGGTTTCTAGTATTCAGATATTTTGTATGAGCTTTGTCACCCATTTATGATTGTGATTAACATTTATTTTATTTTACCTCGGGGTGTGGTACACCGATCGAGATCTTTTTATTTTACCTCAAGCAGGTACATTGGCCGGAGATATTTTTATTTTACCCCCGTATGGTACATCGGCTGGAGATATTTTTATTTTACCCCAGGAAGCATCCTGAGATATTTTTATTTTACTCCCGTATGGTATACAAAGCCGGGAGATCTTTTTTATTTTACCCCGTGTGGCATATGGACTGACATATTTTTATTTACCGTGTGGTACACCAAATGGACGAATTTTGTATGATTTACGGGTTGCCTGGTCACCGACATTACAATTATAGTTTCTTGCGGCATTTCTTAATTGCATTTTCATCTCATTATAGAGTTATTATCGTGGTTTCAACTTCCAGATTCCGTGTTGTTACCATTCCTTATTCCTGCTCGCTATCTTGAGTTCACATTATGTTATACTAAGTTGCTATCAATTACAAAGGTAGAGTTCCGGTTATATTTATCCTTTATAAGTTTATGTGCTAAGTTAGTTATTATAGGATTGTTATCTCATTGCTTTCATTTTCAGCCTTACATACCAAAGACATTTCATTCGTAATGACGCCCCTTTGATCGGGACCCGTCGTGCCACAAAAAAGTAGAGGTCGGGATGGCCATTTTTGAGTAGCAACATGAGATCAAAGATGGTTGGTATGCTCCTTTCTTCCTGGAGCTAGGGCTTAGTTATTTATTCTGAGTTTTAAGATGGCATGGGGTAGGTCGGAGCCCCGTCTCCGATAACCGCAAGTTAACTATTTAGAGGCTTTCAGGACTTAGTGTGTACAAGTGTTATTCAAATTTAGTCTCGTTGGCTTATTGTTACTTGGTTTAGCACACTAATAGCCTTTGGTTGCATTTCTGATTGTTTATCTGTATTGTTGAGACCTTATCGGCCAGTTTATTCTTCAGTTAATTATAACAGATGGTCTCGATGGCCTATGTGTTGCTAAAGCATGTATGTCATATAGCCGATTTCATCAATCATGAATCGAGTTCCAGCTTATGCTCACCCCAGCTTTGGGGCGTGATGTGATGCTGTCATGGCATGTGCTGGTGCGCGTCGCCCGGTGTGGCATAGCGCTGGTCGTGCAACCCGTTTGGCGTGTCAATGCGCCAATGCGTAGGTTGCCTACCTACCTTTCCCTCGCGCGTGGCTGGTATTGGCGTGGCAATAACATTTGGCGTGCAGACACACCTAGTATGGCACGTTGCTCCGGCACAAATCAGTCCCTTCCCTTGGCATGTCAAGTTTCCTTCAAGTGCTATCACTACTATGCTTCTCACTTGTGCCTTGAACATCATTTTTAGCCCTCCGTAGCATATTACACCTACAAAAAAAAGGATAATCACGCTAGTTAGTTCATTCACGAAATTATACAAAATCACATGAGTATATAATTAATTAAATTAACAAACATGACTAAGATTAAGTTATAACAGCACTTCAAATGTAAATATGCCCAGGATCAATGTTTCCTAGGCACTAAGAACAAACAATTTTCAATCAAACAAGTGCCTCTTTACTCATGTGAGCATACGGGAATGGTATATGATATCCATATTGTTGGTGGCAAGTCCAAGTTGCAACTGAATTTGGGACATAGAGAGTGTGTTTAATGTCTCTATAAAGGGGCTTCTTACAATATCCAAAGAGAGGTGTCAGGGGTCAATATTAGGTACCATATTTTGTTCAAAATAGTGGGTGAAAATTGATAATTTGCCTCTAATTTTGACTTGGTTTGACTTCTCTTTTTGGTTTCCAATATCAAGAAATTCCCTCACCATATTTAAATTACAATCATCCGAAGCATTAAATATAAAATCAAGACCAAGAGTCGGTAATCTATCTACCATGTGAGGAAATACTAATGCCAAGCATTTCTATCGACAAACATTTCATGTGAGTATTTTGATTCTTTATGTTCTTTAAACCATTTCTTACCTTCTTGCTCCGTGACCCAATGAGCCCATAACACCTCAATGGTTGTGATGGATGACTCACATCTTCATGGTCCTCCTCACTAGCTCTTTTTGACCTCTTTGAGCCGTGGCTTGAAGAAGCCACTCCTTTCCCTTTGCTTGGTTTTGGTGCCATTTGTGGAGATTTCACAAGAAATATGTTGGTTCCTTGTGATTTTGGTGAAAATTTTGGAAGAACTTCGAAAAAAACTATTACAAGAATTTTGACAACTCCGAAGTTATTTTCACCCTTTCCCTAATAAGCTAGACTTTCTCCATGGCCTCATGAACTGAATCTAACCCTATCAACGTAGCCTCCCCTACTTAATAAACTCCTCCTTCCATCCTCAACGTGAGACACACTCTCCATGGACAGCCTACTAAGAGCATCCGCCACAACATTGGCCTTGCCCTGATGATGACACCTACAACAAAGTCCTGGGAAAGCACCGGCAACCTCCTTGTTTCAAATTCAGGTCCTTTTGAGTGAACCCTTACTAAAGGCTCTTGTGGTCCGTGAACACATCCAAGTGGACCCCATACAATTAGTGTCTCCAAATCTTCAATGAAACACCACCATTTCCATCTCTAGATCATGCATTGACAATTTTTCCTCGTGAGTCTTAAGCCGTTCACTGTGTATACATAATGACCTACCATGTTGCATCAACACACAACCAAGACCAACCTGTGAGGTTTCACACCCGAATGAATCCATTCGTGTCCTCTCTTAGTAGAGTCAATACAAGGGCTGAAGTTAGCCGAGTCTTTAGATCCCGAAAACTCTTCTCACAGAACTGACCACATAAATTTGACCTTCTTCCGGGTCAACATAGTCGATTGTACCGCAATGGATGAAAATCCCCAACGAACTCCCGTAGTAGCCATCTAAACCCAAAAAGCTCCGATGTTCGAAGGATTAACTGGTCTAGGCTAATTCTTTATCGCTCTATCTTTTGAGAGTCCACTCCGCACACTCTCTTTTTACACCACATGACCCAAAAATGCTATTGAGTTCAACAAAAACTCACACTTGCTAAATTTAGCAAAAACTCAAGATCCTTGGGAGTCTATAGCACAACTCTCAAAACGAGCTGCATGCTCTTCTCCTCGCTTTGAGAGTATATGAGAAGGTCGATTACCATAGTCAATCTCCCGCTCGTGAGAGACTCCTGTAGATCATCTAGAAACAATTCCTCTCGGATATCACACACTATAGGAACTAACTGAAGAGTCGGGGGCTCTGGGAGCCGCATCCTTAATCCGAACTAGATGGTATAAGCACAACCTTTAGAAATAATCTTCCGTCCTGAGATAGGAAACAAAGTGACCTAAGGTGTACAATCGAACTACCTTTTCCATTTTAAGACCGATCACCTAGAAATCGTAACTCTACCGTAGGTTCTAGAGTTTGCCGAGGCATAACATGCATGCAACTAATCCATACCAAAGATAATGTCAAAATTGCCATGTCTAACTCTACGTGAGCCGCCTGAGGTAACTTCTTCCAATAGATAGTGATAGGTCAATATCATATTCATCGGCAATAACTCACTCACCGACTCAGAGTAGAGACAGAAGGGTTCTTGAGCAATTTTGAGACTCGACTCGAAACTAATAGCAACGTAAGGTGTCGTAAAATATAAGGTAGCCTCGATCTAATAATGCATACACATCAAGATGGCCACTAGAATATACCAAAGGACTACATTCGGAGAGACCTCCTACTCCCCGACAAGATGAGAGGGCATAAAATCTGCTTTTGACATCGGCCTCCACTTGCACTAGTGGATTTACCCTACCGAGCTACCCGTGCTAGTGGAGTCGTGAACCGGTGGCCAGGTCACGACCTCCACTATGGCCCTATTCCGATCGAAGGCGTCTCTGTGCGTGATGTTTAGCTTCCCATAATTGAAACATGTATCTCGAATCAAGCAAGCACTCTCTTTTGTAGGCCTACTACATCTTCCACAAACTAGAATGTTGGGTTCTCCCGACATGATCCCCTCGACCTCTATAGCCTCGATGCTCTACCCCCTTCGATCACTACTGCCGTAGATATAGATAGAACACTAGCTGATGATGGTGTCAGCTACCCACTGGTAGGACTAATGGCAATGTCCTCACTCGGACTCCTGTTGTAACTATCCATGACTCCCCGTCCTAGCCCTCTCTTAGCCTTTCTCTCTCTTTCTCCTTCATCTCGATCTTTCTCCATCTCGTCGGGCGTATATGACTAATCGTGAGAAGTCTAGATTGTTGTTCAACATATGGTCCTCGCACTCCTGACCAATGAATCTAATACTCCATTCACAAACCCAAGCCATACGAGCCTTGTGATCCGCAATCATCTCATGCGCATACGTGGACAGCTGTGTAAACTCCAAGGCATACTCTTAGATAATCCTGTGGTGCTACACTTGAGAATTCTTCTTTTCTCTAATTTCTCTAGGTAAGCCTACTGTAAGGTAGTCATAAAACTATTCACTCAGGAATTGCCACTGCTTTACCCATCATGCATTGAAGCTTATGTGCGTTCTGCTAAATTATTGATGCTAACACAGACCCTCTGAGTCACCCCTATAACTGGTGATCTTCTGCACTTCCCTCAATTAACTCATGCGAGTCCTCATCTAGCTCTTGACCCTAAAACTCGTGTGGATTCATCTTTCTAAAGTCTCAAACTCTAGTTGCCGGTGCGTTCCCATACCGAGGAACATGAGCCACCGTTTGCCGATTGACCTGAGTGTGTCATAACCCTGTGCCAACATCCGAAATGCCGCTCTAAACTCTACATGAGTGACCTACTCAAGCAAAGGATCTCGCCGTGCTGGGGGCGGGGGCTTGCTAATGTCTATCTCCATTTCATTGCCATTCCCTCTTCCATTCACTCAGTGTGGAGGTATATTTTTGCACACCGCGTATAGCATGAGTTAGGAAGGATAGAGAGATACTTCATCACACGACATAGATCATGAAAAAGGAAATTTCAAAATGTCTTTGTAGCTCCTTCCCCATAAGTGTGGAGCTTCACACCATGGAAACATTTTACCAACGCGGCTTTTAGACATCCTGAGACACTCTAAACCTTGGCCCTGATACCATGCTTTCACGACCAGCCTGGAACTCCTAGATCGGGAGATAAGGGACTCAGAACCACGAATGGCTCCATGTCAACCCATCAAATGTACATAGTGACTAATAAGCATACATCAAAGTAGAAACTGATAACTTAAATATGAATAAGTGAAAGTCTAAATAACATAACGTATAACAACGATCATAAACAGAGTCAACACTTGACATAGCTGAAAATCTATATAATGTATGATAAGCCTCAAATGTGTAATGAAAAATAGATGGGGACACATTCTAACTAGCTCACTAAAGTCAGAAACTAAAATAGCACAATCAAACGCTAAACCGAATATCCTCTTAAGACGGGACTTACCAACAACTGACCGAGCTAGACCGAGAGGCGTAGTTAGACTAACGATGAAATAGAGTTTGATCACTTAGACTCATATCATGAAATGATATAGCATAGAGTATGCAATCAGTACTAGGAATGTATTGAGTATGTAAGATAAGTATTACATGATGAGTAAATGTTAACTGAAATCATGCATATAAATATAAATCATTATATCATGAGAGTAAGGATCGTGTTACACTTCGTAAGATTTCCCGCATCTAGATGGCCTCTTCGCACGTTAGTTAAGCATATTTGAAAGTCATACGTGCTAGAAAAAGGCCGGGAGAATCGACAAGCGCCAAGTCGGGCGCGTCGCAAGGCAAAAATGTGACTTATAAATCGCATTCCAGAATGCGACTTATAAATCGCATTCCGTGAATTGACTTATAGGTCCCGATTATTTTTTAAGCTCCTCTGCGATGGCAACGTGTCACGGAGGTGGAGCCTTCATGTTGGTCTGTGACACGTTGGCCTTGACCAGGCCCAAGTATATAAAGCCCCACTTTTCGGTTTGTGATGTTATTTCCATAAAAGTGAATTTTTAAAACGGGAGAAATGTGGAGACGAAGGAGAGTAATATATATCCGTTTGATTACATAATCGCCAAACAAAGTCTAATCTCAAATCAACCTAGGTACCGAGGTATTTAGCAGCAGGAGCATTCTACGGAGTTTGTTTCAAGAAATACGGCCGACGACCGACGAGCCACCGGACTAAGGTAATTAGGAATTCCTCCAAACTAGTGTCTATGTGCTCCTAGCTGAAGTAATACTTCTCCCTTCTCGACTTCTAAAATAGCAAGTTTTTGATAAATTTTCGATAAGCCTAAGTTTAGGCTATTATTATATCGAAATTATCGTCGTCCTTCAGGGAATAAGGTATTTAGCTCTAATCAATGTGTATAAGGAATGCAGTTTGAGAAATAGCTGAGTATCGACCGAGCCTCGTCCGACAAATGGATAACTCGAGGTTGCTGTATGTGGAAGTTGTCCTTCGGCAAGTTAGTAAGTTTTAGCTATATGAATCATAGTAACTCCATTTGAAACTCCCAGGAGTTGAATGTTGAGAATTGAGTGTCAGTAGATTCTCGTTTGGATTGGCTGTATCATATTCAGCCTGAAAGTGCTAGTAAAGCATGCGCTAAAGGGAGAGTTAGCATTCCTGATTCAAGATAGCTTATTGTATGATTAGTGTTATGTTATAGAATAAAAAGAAATAGATTTTCAAAATAAAGCTAGTAAAGTAAAACCAGATAAACAGACAGTTTTGTGGTTGTGCCCAGCTATCTGAGATAGATGAGATATTGCTACAGATTAGCCAACTAAAGAAAGATTTCTGTGACCGTATCACCGCAAAGAATCGTATAATACGTAATGAGATCGTAATAAGAAGAAATCGATTTGTATAGTCTTTTCAGCTATACATGCTTGCTATTTATATGTACTATTTGCTTGTTGAGACTCTTGTTGTGGCGTGAGGGCCCTTGCTGAGCCCCGCCGCCCCTGGATTGGTAATCGTGTCGCCCATCAGCGGTGGAGCCACACCCGAGGTGGCATGCCGCCCTCATTGGACGAAGATGGATGAAGCTTTCCCATAAGCAGCCTCACTGCCATTCAGTTGTCTCCTGTTGATTTATTCCAGGTGAGCAGGCAGCTCCGGTTTCAGATAGCCCCGAGGGAAGCAGACCCTATCTGTTACTGTCCGTACATTCGCTGTTCTGCTGACTTGTTCCAGAGCAGTGTAGCTCCGGGGCCAGGAGCAGTCTCGTTGAGTTGAAAGTCCGCACTCTATCTCATCGTCTACACACAGGAGTCCTCCGGACTCAGACACGGTTATTATACCGGAGGCCGATGCCCGAGCCGAAGACCCCAGGTTGGTAGAGGAGCTCCTAAGGAGTGCAGATGAGTGGAGTGACTTATTTTGGCGGTGTTTGACCCGTGTAGGGGTATATGGATTGTTTGTTTGCTTGTGCCATCCCATTTTTATGGGGCTGGTATTGGCTCTTGCTTGCTACTTGTATATCTATTTATGTTATATGATTTAGCTACTAGACAGCTATGCTGTCGTTCTGAGCAGGTACGCTCCGCCTTATCGATACAAAGCATGATCCAAGCTTCATAATGTGCTTTATTCATCCTGCTTTATCTCCGCCATACGTATTTTTATTATGATTTATGTATTTTCATTTTTCAGCTTATGTTATTTCAGCTTGCTTTGTATACTGGGCATCGGCCGGTACCGATTGCCTAGTGGGGCGCTGCATTAACTGGCCTGCAGGTACTCGTAGACGAGGAGGCGATCCTCGTGATTCCAAATACTATTGAGTTGCCGCCCCGTCATCCGAGTCCGATCTCCCGCAGGTGTAGTTCTTTTCTTTGATGTACAAGATGGGTAGGTCGGGCTCCGTCTCCGATCATTTCTATCTTTACTCATAGAGGCTTGGGTGCATTGTATGTTTATCTCCTAGGTCAGTTGGAGCTGGTCGTGAGGCCGTGGCGCTGTATAGTTGCTTAGTATCTCTATTTTTAAGTGATTGGCCGTGTGGGCCATTGTTTGATAGTAGTGGTGACCTTGCCGGTCACGTAGCTTTTCAGTTACCCGTTAGGTTCTGCATTGCCCTGGCCACTGTTATTCATAAGGTACAGGTGGCTATGAGTCGACGGCCGGAGGCTGTGTTTATAGCCGCTATATATCCCTTTGCTTCCAGAAACTCGAGATAGAGCTAGCCGTGCACTGCATGTCTTGGCTCACCAGCTTAGTAGTCCGTGTCCATCTAGGGCACTGGGTGTGCGCCTTCATACTCCCCAAGGCGGGGCGTGATAGACTGCATGTTGAAATCTGAATTTGAGACTTATATAGTCATAGGCTGAGTATCATATTCGAACAGATTGACCCAAAACAAAAAAATAGAAATCATATGACTTGTCATAGCTAAAATCATACGTAAAACTCATAAACCTATCATTGGGTCAACCTAAGTAAAACATAATATCATAAGTCATGAACATGAATAACTAAAATCATGTAGAAAATGAATGGGAGCATCAATCAATGCCACTACTACACAAAACTTATCGTGATACCCCAACTATCACACTAAGGTGGCAGAGTTGCTTAAAAACCTTGCTAGGGCTAAGGATGATACCATGATATCGATATCTCAGACTCTTTAGGGGAGGGGAAAAATCTCTTGAGATTTCCTAAAAATGTATATATACCTACATTGGCACGTAGTTCCTCGGTGATCAGTAATCTTTGAAACCCCATGACTACTCGGTGCTAGACACTACACTCAAAATATGTATAGTGATCTATTGTTTTTCAACAAAGATGAAATCATAATTACATGCATAGTCTCAAATATAAACATGGGAGTCTTATTTCAACATACCATAAGTCGAATTAGGAGTATTAACCCAAACCATATGGTAAGTAAGCTGATCTTATAAAACTGAGCTGAATCATGAAAACATTCTTAACTTGTGTGGGCTTGCCCAAATCTTAAAATCATGCATACTTAACGTAGACTTCATAAGTCAAAATCATAGATTCATACATAGATAATTTATAAACATTAATTTATGCTAGATGTCCGATCTCGTGGGCATAATTGCGTGCCCAATCGCTATTTTAAAACTTAGTTTAGTCATGTTCGTCTATTTATGCATTTACATTCTCATATGTGATTTTATGTAAATTTTGATATACACTAACCAACATGATTAGTCCTTGTTTTTGTAGTCTAAAAATGCATTTGAGGGATTAATTTATGATGGATTAAGTGGAGAATAGAACAAGCAAATTACAAAAGTCAGCAAGGAACCGCTGCCGGGCGGGTAAGGCTGGCTACGCCAGGCAGCGCGCCACGCTGTGCGTGTGCTGCGCCTAGCGCCGTGCCACGCCAGGCGTGTGTCAGCTTCACCGGTGGCTGCCACACCAATTTCCGTGCACGGTAGGAAGAAGGCAGCAAGAAGGCCACCGTGCGCCGCCGTGCCACGCCGTGCACATCTGCGCGACAGTGGCCAGCCACGCAGGCCATCGCGCTGCACAGGCAAAGTTCCACACCGGCCATTGTGGAAAGCTTCAACCGAGGTCAATTTTTAAGTGATTTGCGTGCATTTATGATATCTCCATGTCACGGAGGTAATCGCCGCGCCCACCTCCGGGGGTGCTCACTGAGCCATTCCATGACGGGAAAAATTTTGTACATTCCCTATTTAGTATAAATTGAACCCTTAGCTTCTAAAGTCATTTTTGTCACGAAATATTTTCTGAAAACCGTAAAGAAGCGGGCAGGAAGTGAAGAACTCACCTAGGGTTCACCAAATTTACCTTCTCTTTTATCTATTCTCTTTTTGGGTACATTACCTTGACGATGTTTTTGAGTATTTGTACGAATTTGAGTGGCTAAAACCTTCCTCTAGGTTGAGGCTACGTGATATGACTGTAATTGCATGAATTCGTTTTGGTTTGAGTTGTTAAGTGTTGTTTGTCTTATATTCTACATTATGGTTAAGTTTTTAATGCTTGATCACCATGAAAACAAATTCATATTTAGGTTAAAGCTTGAAAGAGCAACCCTAGCAAGAACAAGTGAATGTAGGGGAGCAAGTTCTTATCTTTCGATATGATTCACAGTTAAGATAGAAATTATACCTAATTTTCCTTGCTTGGTTGATAGTGGGATAATAGGTAGACACCGACTTAGAATTGTCACTCCACCAATTATGAAGTAGTTGGGGAAGCTAAGTTGAGTTGAAGGATTAGAGGTACAAAAGTCCATAATCAAGAGCATAAAACCCCGTAAACCACATCCATAATGTTAAATGGCCCACAAACTAGATGTCACATCTCCGCTCAACGATGTGAAGCCAGGAGGCTAGCTTGTCGTGTTTAGAGGCTTCGAGAGACCATGAACATTGCATTTTGAACTATGAGATAACAATTGACAATTTCATACTTGAACCATTACAAAGTGTAGCATTGCATGATTATCCGCCTCGTTTCTTATATTGTTTCCAGAGTATTTCTGTTACTACCCCTAGATTTAATTATAATTTAATGAGAAAATTTTTATAATCAACACTCAGGAGGTTAATTTTAACACTTGAACTTGATAATTTGCTAATTGGTCCATTCCCTCAGTGGGTTCAAATCTCATTTTAAAAAGGGCCACTATATTACTTGCACTACCGCGTACACTTGCGAGCGGCGCTGGGCGCAACAAGCTTGGCGCTGTTGCCGTGGAATCCCGCCTGCTTAGTAAATTTTTCTGTTTTGTGTGATTTTTAATTTCCTTAAGTGTTGAGAAACTTGGTCTTAGTCCGACATATTGCATGACAGTTGTCCTTTGCAGAAATGGGCAAAGAATAGAAGCCAGCGGAATCGTTGTTTGAACCTGGAATGTCAATCTATTTATGCAGGAGGGAAGCTCTAGGAGCGCAAGCCAAAGAGACTCCGTGAGAGGTACACGAACAACCACCGGCATGACAAACAAAGTTGTCACCCGAATCATGGCCGCGACTGGCCGCGAAGTGGCAATCCCACTAGTAACAAATGAACTCTAGTATCCATAAACCGGAATCTGGAGGGAACTTTGAATTGAATGAATATGGTGCAGCTGTTACATTCTAGTGGCCAGTTCACCGGGATGACACATGAGGACCCGCAGCGACACTTACAAAACTTTCTTGGAGATTAGTGACACGTCTGGCCCCACCGGGAGTGTCCACAAATTATGTCCGACTTACCTCTTCCCATTCTCATTATAGGGAGAGGCAAAGATGTGGTTAGCAATCTGAGCCACCAAAACTCTATAACTTCTAGGGATGATTTGGCAAAGAAGTTCCTTTATCGTATTCTTCCTTCGTGCAAGACTCACAAACTCGGGAAGTAAGATATTAAGTTTCAAGCAGAGGTCTGATGAGAACTTGTATTTGGCTCGAGATCTGGAGCCACACGTAGAGACTATCCCTATCATAGCCCAATAAAGTGCTAGCACACACCTTTGTAGAAAGTCTAGACCCACACACAAAAATTTTACTTAGACTCTCGTATCGGGGTGGGGCAAGCTCTTAGAGAAGACTTATGATGAGTCAGACACTTTTTTTGAATAGAATTTCTCAGGAACTAGAGTGGTAACAAACGAGGCACGAGAGTGGGAAGGAAAGAGAGCGGCTGATAGAAGTAGATGGTATGAGTGCTCTATGTGTACAGCTAGCTTCATTCCAACATCAGATTATGACTCGCCCAATAAACTAGGCATGAACCAACAACAAGGTCGTAAATGCGTCAAAGAAGCTCCGAGTTGGTGTGAAATTTGCGTAATAACGGGGCGTAATGCGTAATCACGGGGGCCAATTCGGAGCCGCCAATTTTTTTTTGGGAATGTTCAAAGGAATAATCAGGAATTTTGGGAAACAATTACAACAAGAATTGAAGAGCCACCTAAATTTTTATTGGTATGGAAATCAAAGGCAAGGTTACTAAGAATCCTCAGCAAAGGCAAAGAGATTACCGTAACAGCAATGATTGCCAGTTGAGCAGCAACATTGAAGAGAAGTTGCATAGAATTATGGAGACACAAACCTAAATAGCGTGAGAATCAAAGTGAGGATGGCATCGATTTGAAAAAATCAGCAAATCTTGGCTACCACAATCTAGAGAAGCAGATGGGTCAAATAGCAGCTTCTCACCACACTAAACCGCAGGGAGGATTACCCATTGACACAAACACGTAACCCCCGCCAAAGTCAATGCCATCGTCCGAGGAGAGTGGCAGCAATTAGCTGATGCGACACCTAAAGAGAAGAGAAATGAGGTGCAACCGGAGTTGGTTAGAAAAAAAACATCCACTGACAAAGGAGAGAATCAGAAATGCTGTGCAACAAATGTGAACAATCATCATTGCAAAACTAAAGATAGGTACCACCACCACCATTCTCGCAGAGACTAAAAAAAAAAAGAGCAAGGAGAGGAATGCTTCAAAAGTTCTTCGAGATTTTCAAAGAACTTCACATTAATTTACCTTGATTTATGTTTGCAAGGAATGCCCAAGCATGCTAAGTACTTGAAGGATGTGACATGGCCAACAGCCGGACAGGATGTCCAAAACAAGAGCACCGAACGAGGAGTGCGGCCTACAGTAATGAGCAAGATACCTAAAACGCTCAAAGACCTTGGGAGTTTTAATCTCTCCCTATACAAATTGGTATAGCCGAGGCGTATACGAGCTTTATGTGATTTAGAGGCAGCAGTTAATTTAATTCCATCTTTTGTTTAATACATTGGGGTTGGGTCAACTAAGTCCAATGATTGATGAAGCCGCAGCCGGGCAGATGCTTTCTGCGAGTGGCACCGAATGGAATTATAGAGGACCTTCCCATCAAAGTGGGTAAGTTTACGACACTCCGCTAATTTTATCTATTGATTTTCATGTTGTTGACCAAAATTTCTGATCTTGGGACAGCCATTCTGCCACTGGAGAGCCATTATTGATGTAAGAGTTAGACCCCAAATGAGGGTCGAAGATGAAGAAGAACTCTTCCGAGTCTACACAGAGATCAACCAACCCACCGAAATCAACAAAAACTCACATTTACTGAATTTAGCATACAATTGGTGATCCTTAAGAGTTTGTAGCACCACTCTCAAATGAGCGGCATGCTCCTCCTTGCTCCGAAAGCATATGAGATTATCATTTATGAACACAATCTAACATATCCAAATAAGGTCTTGAACACCTTGTTCATCAACAATCAATAAGAGCTACGTAGAGACCATAGTCCAAAGACATAACCACCAACTCGTAAATGACCATACCGAGTCTTTAAGGCTGTCTTTGGAATTTCACTCTCCCGAACTCTAAGCCGATGCAGTATCGTAATCCGGCGGTTTATCTTCAAAAGCACTTAGCACCCGGTTGGTCAAACAAATCATCATCTTTGGGGGAGAGGATACTCATGGTGGTAACCTTGTTCAATTGTCGATAATCAACTATCGCATGTAAGTGGAACTAACATCCTTCTTGCGGATTAAAGAGAATTATGCACTTATGATTTGCTAGTCTAATGAATCCCTTTTCTAAGAGGTCTTTCAACTGCCCCTTCAACCCTTTAACTCTTACCTAGAGCCATTCTGGTGAAGGAGGAATAGATTTAGGCTGCGTATCGGGAAGAGTTCAATACCAAAATCACCTCCCGCTAGAGTGGATTCCTAGTAAATCATCCCAAACACCTGAACTCACACACTACAAGAACTGACTGGATACTCGAGTTTCAGATATAGCATCCTTAACCCTAACTAGATGGTACATGCAACCCTTAGAGATCATCTTCCTCGCCTTAAGGTAGGAAATTAAATGAAATGACCTACTAATACAAACACCCTTCCACTCTAACACAGCCACTCCCCGAACGAAACTCTACTGCATGTGTTCCTACAATTGACTCGTGGCATACCATGCAAATAACCAATCCATGTTGAGGATAACAACAAAATCAGTCATGGGTAACCTACTAAATCTGTTGAGGTGACTCTTCAAGGATCAGACAGGCAATTCTCTATACCCGCCTAGGTTATAACTAATCATTAACTAGAGGAATTGGTTAAGGGTTCGATATGATTTCGGAACCGACTGAAACTGGCTAGCAACATAGGCATTACAAAAGGTATAGTAGCCTCTGGATCTAATAGTTCATAAACATCATGGTGGAATACTCATAAATATGCTACCGGTGACTACATCCGGGGAGACCTCATGCTCTGACGAGATTCTAGGGAATAAAAATCTACTTGGTGTTGTCCACCACCTCGGCACTAGTTGATTCCCCGCCGAGTTGGGTTGCCAGAGCTACCGAACTAGAAGCTGGGACCTCGGCCCCTATCATGACCCTTCATGGCTACTTGACAACTTAAGCATATGTTTGATTTTTTTCGTACTAACAGTGCACCTATACTCCTCCGACACTCGCCCTGCATTCTACCCACATTTGCTAAGCACTATGGAGGGCCAATTCTCCAGAGTATGTTCTACTCTAACATCTTAAGCCTGATGTCATTCCCTCTAATCGCGCCTGGACCTGGATGAACACTCATAGCTGAAGGCGCTGGGGCCGAAGATCTTGGAGGGATCGCTTCATGTTTCCTACTAGGTCTCTACTGAGAATCCAAAGCTACTGGGCCTTGGCCCTCTTGGCCTCTCTTCCGCTTCACTCATATGTACTGCCTCCATCTGTTGGGAGTACAACACTAATAGAGAAAGCTCTCTTCTCACGTCCTAAAGAAGCATCACGGTCCGAAAATCCATGACCATGTAGTCTCATATACCATGCACGAATCGACTACTCTGCTTCGGTCTTACACCATCTCAAAAGTGCATTCTTGGATAGACTAGTGAACTCCAAGGCATACTACTAAACTTCATTATTTCCTTATTTTAGATTCACAAACTCAATGCTTTGATCTCCCTCATTTCACGAGGGAAGAACCGATCTAGAAAAGTGGAATGAAGCTCATCCCAACTAATAGGCCTTCCAACTGCCTCCATCGCTCCTTCCATTGCTTGAACCAAATGTAAGAACTCTTCCATCGGGGTACAAGGCAAAATTGGTGCACTTTCCCGGGGCCACCCCCATAACTCGGGTGATCTTCAACTCCTTAATAAACTCAAGGGATCCTCGTCCACCTTTGGATCCAAGAAACTTCGGTGGCCCATCCTGAAAATCCATAAATCTTTCCGCCACCGCATTATCGTTCTGGGCGACATGCATCACGTTTCGCCGATTGACTCAAGTGTTAAGGCCTAAGCTAAGATCTCGAATGGCTACTCGTGAACCAACGTGGGCAACCAAGTGTTCGTCACCGATGACTACACGCAAGTGTGCACGTGGTCGAAGAAGTTGGCTTCAAATGGCTCAAGTAAAACCAAGTATCATCCCACAAGGACTAGACCAAGGTAACACCGAATCAAGTGTCAATGAACTTAAACTCTAAAATGTGCACAATAGTGTAAAGAAGATTTTGGGATTTTGTTTCCTAATTTATACTAAATCTAAACAAATCTACAATTTGAGTCTGAACTATAGTTATGAGCATGCTGAGGCAAAAACAAACATGTAGGGAAGTAATTTATCGATATAATTTGATTATTTTTCCTTCGGTTGCTTAAGTCATAATTATCGCCATGGATTAAAACTCGTATTTAACTCCAACTTAAGAATCATGAACCTTCCACCTACATTTCTCATGGATAAAAAGAAATTCATGTTCTAGCCATAAAACCCATTCCGTAATTGACTAATACGACATTCAAGTATATTTCTATCCCGAAGATAAACTACCCTCAATTTTCCCAAACTAAGTAAAAGATCATATCCTATCAATTCACAACTTTCCAATTTTCTTTTCTTTTCGAGTGAACTTGATTTTTAGATATACATTAACATTGGCCATACATTAATGCAAAGAAGAACAAGAAATTAATAGAACAACCATGGAAGACAAAATGAAAACTCAAAATGATCAATAATTACATTTCTACAAATGTTCTTAACCTCAGCAAGAAGTGAATTTAGCCACTCATTTGTGGATTAGACATCATCAAATGAGTGTAAATCATACAAACAATTGAAATAAAGGAGAAGGGATAGAGAAGAACCTCAGAATTCTGTCCCCTCAACCGCCATAACCCACGTTCTTGCTCAACCAAGTCAGGAATAATTAAAATGAACCTAAGGTGCTATTTATACTAGTGGGAATTTTCCATCAAGCAACGTGTCACGGAAAGTGCATCGCAAGCACTACCTCCCGTGACACGGCACAACGTGGACCCCATCGAATCCGGCCCTCCAGGTATTTATGCCCACGTTGACGGCGTGCAACGCGGGGCAGTGCCAACGTGCCGGCTCCCAACGCGCACCTTCACTAGAATTCCATCTTCAAGTAATATGTCCAACGTACACGGAGGCAACGCGGACGCCCTCCGGAATTTGGCTAACTTATTATTCCGGAAGAATGCCTCCGCGATGGCACACTGTGACATGGCTCCATCGGGTGGAGCCCCTTTATTCGCTGCATCTCCTTAGCCTTTTCCACTGCTCGCTCCCGAGTTCATTCGATTCTCCCTACATGCATCTTAGCTTCCTAAAAATACATTTTTCCTCCAAAACAACGCTAATCATGTTGGTTAGTATAAATTCACATTTTAACTACAAATTACATGAGAAAGTACAAATAACGATAGATAAACAAGATTTGTGAAATGAAGCATTTGAGTATTTGGGCATATAATTTCGCCAAGATCAACCGGCCTGGGTATATTCTCTCATGGGCATATGGGCTTGCCGGTGCCCATCTCTATTGCCATTCTCATGGCCATTCCATTTCCACTTCTCCTTCCATTAACTCTGTGGGGAGGCATGATTCATAAACACGTAAGGGCATGAGTGTGAAAAGGATAGAGCAATATTTCACCGCACGACTTAGATCATGAAAGAAGGGAACGCTTTCCTAAAATGTCTGTAGTCCTTCACAAGTAAGTAAAGACTTCACACCCATGAAAAAGACTCTACTTAATGTGGCTTTCGGACACCCTGGGACACTTCAAAACCTAATGCTCTGATACCAAGTTTGTCACGACCCAAACATAGGCCTGAATCAAGGCATCGAGATAAAAATGCCAAGAGGCTCCAAGTCACCCATGGCATGAACATAACATCTAACCTCCAATAAAATAAAATGGAAGATCAAATATACTTATAATATAGTAGAAGTATAAACATAACATAATACATCTGAATACATACATAGGTCTAAAGCTGAATATAACTATGTCAGTAAAGCTTCTAATACTGACGAGTTGATGGGACAAGCACCCTAACCAACTCACCATAGTCCTCGAAACCGAAAATACTAAACATATCTGAATAAAAAGGCCCTCGAAAGTTGATGACTCAAAAACTCTAATCAAGAAGTACTAATGTTGGGAATCTAGCTATCAGTGGGACTAAGTTTGGATATCGGAGTTTGTAATTACAAACGATATAAATATAGAGTATGTGGTCAAGACGCATAACAAAATTTAGCATGCAAGGTAAGTAAACCGCTTAAGTAAGTAAAAATCATAAATCATGCATATAATGAAACATAATCCATATAAGTTACCGAGAGAGCTTGTATGCTATTTTCTGGAAATCATGATCTAAACATTACTGAACATCATAAGTGAACTGAATGACCAAAATCTGAAACTCATAATAATAAGTAAACCGAACATTAGTCAAACCTATCAAAAACATAATATCATGACCGATGTACATGAATAATCAAAATCATGAGGAACAATGGGAGACTCGTCAATTAACCGACATACTACGATAAAGGTTTTTACGTGGTCTTGACTATCACACTCAAATGGGCAAAGTCGTCCAAAGCTTTTTCAGACTAAGGAAGCTACCATGATATTGATATCGTCAAGGCTCTCGAGCGTGGAAATCTAAAAGGAGGTCCCAATAATCAACATATTCCACGTTGGTGCGTAGTTTTGAGGCATAGGTTGGCTGACCTTTAGCCTACTCGGTGCTAGACACTACTTCCAAAAACATGCATATGCTCTCCATTGTTTTCCAATGAAACTAAACCATCATCTAGTGACGAAGTTTACTCATATCATACATACATAACCAAATCATAACATGAAGAGCCTTGGCTAAAATCATACCACAAGCTAAAAATAATTGGAGTCTAGACTCCAAAATCATGTGGTAAGCTAATTCATGAAATCATAAGACACACTTGATCATGGGCTTTGCCCAATACTTACACATTCTTTAAATCAACTTGATTGACTTTGAAAATATGAACATAGACATGGGTATTTCAAAATCATACTTTCTTCATAAACATCTCATCATACTTGAAACAAGACATCTCATATATCTCAAATTTCATGAACTTTCATGGATGGGCATCATACATTAGAAAACTTGAAAATATAATTTATAACTTAAAACATTTTTAAACCCTTCGTTTATCATAATTCAACATTGAAAACATGCTGAGATCATACCTATGATTGATACTTAAGAAATTACACATTCTTTTAAATCAACGGATTGACTTTGAAAATATGAACATAGACATGGGTATTTCTAAAATCATACTTTTCTTCATAAACATCTCATCATACTTGAACACATATTCATATATCTCAAATTTCATGAACTTTCATGGATGGCATCATACATTAGAAACTTGAAAATATAATTTATAACTTAAAACATTTTAAACCCTTCCCGTTTATCATAATTCAACATTGAAAACATGCTTAGATCATACCTATGATTGATACTTAAGAAATTCAAATATTAGGTAAAAACCCCATGGAATCGTCAATTAGAACATCATGAATTGAGAGGAAATTGGGCATGAGTGTGGATAATTGCACCCATTCATAGCCTTACATACCTGAAAAGGGATCTGATTCACCACTTCCTTGATTGCCCAAAGAGAATTGACGAAGAACTTTGAAGAACTAGGCTTGATCACCTCTCAAACGTCTATGCTTGCATGCATGAATTAGGATAGGCTTAGAATGACTTAACCCTTCTTAAAACACTCTATTCTAAGCTTAAAATGATGTAGTTTAGGCCTTATAAACTTTGGAATTATGAAAAAACCCTTATCAAATTCGCAGGGAAAAGCACACTGCTAGTCCCCATCAGGAACGTGATGACTCGTGCCCTGGACCACGACTCGTGGTCTGCTAGTTGTCACCTGCAATGTAAAATTCCTTTTGAGGGTCACCACGGGGGACTTCATGACTCGTGGTGTACCCGACAAATCGTGGTGATGACCTGTTAGGTACACTACCTGCTTTCCTTCATCCTTCAACCATCTTTGACCATGGGTGACCTAACAGATCGTGGGGCTGACCACGACTCGTGGTCACACCGTGGTCACCCCAAACATGAAATTTTCAACCAAGTCCAAACCTTTCCGCATGAGTCAGTTAACGACTCGTGGTGTTCCTGACAGATCACTGGATGACTCGTCCTGTGACCTGGTGTAGAAATTTCTATTTTCTTTATTTCAACTCCCAGGTCTAATCTTTGGGTTTTCGGGGTATTACACGCAACCTATATCCATTCCTCTTTACATAATGGCTCCAACTGAGTTAAAGGAGTGGAAAGAGCAGTTGAAAAATCTCCTAGATAAAGGTTTCATCAGTCCTAGTAAATTCCCCATGGGGCACCCCAGTTTTCTTTGTTTGGAAGAAGGATGATTCCCTTAGAATGTGCATTGATTATCGACAGCTAAACAAGGTCACAATCAAGATCAAGTATCCCCTCCCTAGAATAGATTACCTGTTTGACCAACTTTAGGGTGCTAAGTGCTTCTCAAAGATAGAACTTAGATCTGGCTAACATCATCCTAGAGTTAGAGAGAGTGACATCCCAAGGACAGTCTTCAGGACTCGGTATAGTCACTAAAAGTTCATAGTTATGTATTTTGGACTAATAAATGCTCCTTCAGCTTTTATGGACTTGATGAACAAGTATTCAAGTAGTATTTGGATATGTTCGTGATTGTCTTCATAGATGATATTCTCATATACTCTCGAAGAAAGGAGGAGCATACCGCTCATTTGAGGATTGTGATACAAACTCTCAAGGATCACCAACTATTTGATAAGTTTAGCAAGTGTGAGTTTTAGTTGAATTTAGTAGAATTTTTGGGTCATTTGGTATTTATCGAGGGTGTACAGGTTGACTCTCAAAAGATAGAGGCGGTGAAGAATTGGACTAGACCAATTAGTCCTTCAAATACCAGGAGCTTCTTGGGTTTAGCTTGCTACTATAGGAGGTTAGTTGATTGATTTTCATCCATTGCAGGACCATTGACTAAGTTAACCCATGAGAAGGTTAAATTTCAGTGGTCGGATACATGTGAGAAGAGTTTTTAGGAATTAAAGACTTGACTCACTTCAGCCCCAGTATTAACCCTACTAGAGGGCACGGATGGTTTCATTATGTATTGTAATTCCTCTAGGGTTGGTCTTGGTTGTGTGTTGATAGAACATGGTAAAGCCATTGCATATTCCTCTAGACAGCTTAAGACTTATGAGAAGAATCATCCGACGCATGATCTAGAGTTAGCAGCGGTGGTGTTTTCATTGATGATTTGGAAGCACTACTTGTATTGGGTTCATGTGGATGTGTTCACGGATCACAAGAGCCTTCAACATGTGTTCACATAGAAGGACCTGAATTCGCAACAAAGGAGGTTGCTAGAGCTTCTTAAGGACTATGACATAAGTGTCCTTTAACTTTCGAGAAAAAGCTAATGTAATGGCAGATGTTCTTAACAGGCTGTCCATGGAAAGTGTGTCTCACATCGAGAAGGTAAGGAAGGAGTTGGTAAAGGATGTGCATCGGCTTGTTCGTAAGGGTTCGGCATATTGACTCGATAGATGGTGGTGTCATTATTTAGAATGGATCAGGATCTTCATTGGTGACCGAGGTCAAGGCTAGGCAAGAGGAGGACCCTATCTTGGTAAAGCTAAAGGAAATTGTCCAAAATCAGAAGGTGGAGATCTTCTCTATGGGGGAAAATGGTGTACTCCAATTCTAGGGTCAATTATGCATGCCAATTGTTGATGACTTGAGAGAGCGAATGTTGGGCAAGGACCATTTCTCTCGATATTCTATCCACCCAGGTCCCGCCAAGATGTACCATGACCTACAAGAATTCTATTGGTGGAATGACATAAAGAAGGACATAGAGGAGTTTGTAGCTAAGTGTCCCAATTGCCAACAGGTGAAGGTTGAGCATCATAGACTTAGGTTTGTGCTTCAATATATTAGTATTCCTACTTGGTAATGGGAAGAGATCAAAATGGACTTAAGTATAGGCTTGACTCGTACCCGCCGACAGTATAACTCTATATTGGTGGTTATAGACAGGTTGACCAAATTAGCCCACTTCTTACTACTCAAAACTACCAATTCAGCTAAGGATTAATCAAAATTGTATATTCAGAAGTTAGTTTGATTGCATGGAGTCCCCTTGTACATCATCTCAGCAAGAGGTATTCAATTTACCTTATAGTTTTGGAGATCGTTTTAGAAGGGACTTGGTACTCAAGTGAAGCTTAGCACAACTTTTCACCCGTAGACAGATGGTCAGGCCGAGAAGACCATTCACACTCTTGAGAAAATGTTGAGAGCATGTGTGATTGATTTCAGGGGTAGTTAGGATGATCACTTTCCTCTAATCGAGTTTACTTACAATAACAATTACCACTTCAACATTCAGGTGGTCTATTTGAGGCTCTTTACGTGCGGAGATATAGATCACCTATTGGATGGTTCGAGCTAGGTGGGGATACACTTATAGGGCCAGATTAAGTTCATGAGGCCATGGAGAAAGTCCATCTTATTTGAAAAAAGCTGAAAATAGCTCAAAGTCATCAGAAATATTATGATAATGTTAGACGGAGAGAGCTTGAGTTTAAAGTTGATGATTGGGTGTTCTGAAGGTGTCTCCCATGAAGGGAGTGATGTGAAAAAAAGGGAAGATTAGTCCCTGAGATGTTGGTCCTTATAGGATTATGAGGCGAGTTGGCAAATTGGCATATGAGTTGGACCGACCAGTGGAGTTGGATTCGATACATCCAGTTTTCCATGTATCTCTATTGATGAAGTGCATTGGTCACCCTTCCTTAGTTGTTCCATTGGAGAGGATAGGTGTGAAATATAGCCTTACCTATGAGGATGTTCCGATTGAGATCCTTGATTGTCAGGTCTGAAAGTTTAGAAACAAGGAAGTAGCCTCAGTAAAGGTTTTGTGGAGAAATCAACTTGTTGAGGGAGCTACATGGGAAGCCTAAAAAGATATGATGACTAAATACCCACATCTATTTCCTTCTAGTTCCATTCTGGCTTGAGGTATAAATTCCATCCTTAGAACTCTATACAGTTTAATGTCAAGTTCATGCATGTCATGAACATTGAATTTACGTGGTTCTTAGCCATATTTTGCCCATACTTACTATGTTTTGAGAATAAAATGTGTGCATTTTCATGTGTTTTATGATATATTTGTGAAAAAGAGCTAACATGCATGATTAGATGCTTTCAGGGCTTAAAAGATGTATTTTGAGCTTAAATATAGCTTAAAAGTGCAAGAATGGAAAAATGGGTTTGACGAATTGAGTTGATAGCACTTGGCAACGCACCAGCACTCTGTGGGCAAGTCCTGAACGATGCACAGGCCACAGCAGTGTGCCAAGTGGTGATGTGCAGCCCAACCTGCGCAACAGTAGCAGCGATGTAGAGCCCATCCCGCACGATGCCAAGAGTGGCGCACCAAGCCAGTCTAGCGGCCAGTAGTCGATTCCCACTTCAACTAGAAAAATGAGCTACAAATCCCAATTCAAATCCAAGAAGGAACAATGAAGGTTGAATCTACTATTATAAATATCCTTTCATAACATGTTTTAGGGGGAGTTGTTAGTCAAATATTTTCATATTCGAATATAGTTATATTGTTGAACAATTCATATGTTGAGAATTTGTGTAATATTATAGTTGATAGAGTTGGAAATTCATCATGTTCTTGTGGAAACTTTTAGTTTGGAGATTTGTTGAACAAGTATTTATTGAAGTAAGTATTTCATTATGATTTCTTCTACATCTTTTATTTGTTTTCTCATAAACTTGAGCGGCTAAATCTCTTAGGCTATGATTGTAGGAACAATGATGGATTAACGATTGTAGGAATAATAAAATAGTGATTCTTGATTGGTGGATTAAGTGAATTGTTATTCTCTTTATTTTAATTAAGTTTTAGTGGTTGCAAACATTGAAACAAGCTCGCATCTTCAACTTTCCCGACCAAGGAGGTTGAAGTTAGGAAAAGAGAGTAACAATCACAATTTGAGATTAACAATTCTCATCTAATTAACTTGAGCTCTAACCGAGGATAGTTAAAGTCAAGACTTATTGCAAAGATAAAATATACAAACTTTTGAGACCGAGAGGAGATAGGTGGAAAGCATCTAATGTCTATTGGCGCACATAACGCATGCACTTTGAGAGGGAGAGGAGATAAGTGTAGTTCTTAAGTCAAGAAACATTAGATGTACTAAACATAAGTCTTACACAAAATTCACCAGGATAAATCACTAGTAAAACTCTATTAAGTTATAGCATCATGGGGAACACAGTCCTAGTTTAGATTCATAAATTTGATACAAACTCAATTACTTTTAGAATTATTTTTTATATTTATTTGCAAAACCCCCTTCCGAAATATTGATTACAAGTTAGCTTATTTTCATTGTTAACATATTGTTTCTACCTATCCCCTGTGGGATCGACTCCAACCTTTGTTGGGTTACTATATTTGACAGTGATCTCTTTATACTTCAATTAGAATATGTAATTTGGGTGTGATCAAATTTGGCGCCGTCACCGGGGAATACGGCTTTGAAATAAGTTAATTGGTATATAAGCTTAACTTGTAATCTTATTTCATGATTTATATTTTGTTTTCTTTGTTTTCTGTTTATCATAGGTTAGCATGGTGAACCCTGTTGTACAACTACATCTCCCCCTATAGGAGATGACCGAAGCACAGAGAGCTGAAGTTACGCGCTTGGTGGAGGAAGCTCGGCTAGATGAATTAATTACCACTCTGGAAAATAGGAACTAATAGAACCCCCCTCATCGTAGATGGAATACTGTAAGGAATATGCTCTTTGAGGGGGAGTATGAGTAAGAAGAGGTTAATTACAAGGGAGCCATAGTTCCACTCCCATTGTCAGTAAATGCCAATTCGATATCACGAGTACTATGATGCAGTTGCTGATCATGAAGGGGTTGTTTAATGGTCTACCTGAATAAGATCCAAACCAACATCTAATAAATTTCACCGTTATCTTCAATGCTTACAAACTGCCCGAAGTTTATCAAGAAGCAATTAGACTCCACTTATTTCCATTCTCATTAGTTTAGGAAGCAACTTGGTGGCTGAACGAGATTTCAAATGTGTCTATCACCACTTGGGTAGATCTAACTGCTACTTTCTTTGAGAGATTCTTCTCACCCTCACGAATGATTCAATTGAGGGATCAAATAAATAACTTAAGATAATTAGTTGGGGAAGCTCTACATGAAGCATCGCTAAGGTTCAAGAAGAAGTTGAAACAGTGTCTCAATCACATGCTTCATGAGGAGGTTCTTTTGGAAGTATTTTATAGGTCACTAAGAGCAGCGAACAAAGTCGTAGCAGATAGGATTGCTGAGGGGGTCCATGATGGCCCATACCTTTGCAGAGGAAAATGAAATATTGGATAAGATGACTAAGACCAATAGGGCATGCCACACTAGAGAGTCTGAGGCTGCTGCAGTGAGCTACTCATGAGGAATGATACCAAAGCAGTCAAAGAAGGAAGAGGAATGGGACCAAGACATAGCCCATCTCAAAATCCAGCTAGAGTAAATCACCAAGCACCTTACCACGCTGAATACGTAGAAGGTGTATTTGGTGAATGCACAAGATAGAGGACCTAGGTATGATGATAACTACCCCGAGGTTGAAGAAGAAGCAAATTGTTTAAGCAATTAGGGGGATTTCGGGCTAACACCCAAGGGTCTAACCAAGACTGTTGGCGTCAAGGTCGAAACTACTATGGGAATAATACGTATGATAGAGTTGAGGATAGAGACAGGGACCAAGGTCAACGGAGGAACCAAGAGGCTCCAAAGAACAATAGAGGACTGTATGTTTCTCCACGAGCTAGAGATCCTACCATGAACGACTCTGGGTGTAAAAACCCAAAAGTTTCTAAGAATAGGCGCTAGACTTAAAGAAAGAAATCAGTTGGAAAGTGGAAAATTTGCCCTAGAATGAGTCATGGAACGACTCTTTAAGTGACCTAACGGGTTTGTGGCCAAACCCGTGAGGAGCAGTCAAGAGGTGCAGCAAGGTTCAGTGACCACGGATGACCCAACGAGTCATTAGTTAGGCAAAGACTCATTAGGTCGACCGTCGGGGGATGCTAGAGTTCCAAGATGGGGTCTTGAGGCAGTGGAGGACCACAAATGACCTGACGAGTCATTGTGTCAAGTAATGACTCGTCAGGTCAGTCGTGGGTAGGAGGAGCAGGAATCGTGGGCTTTAGTGGAAACGGAGGATTCACAAGTCGTGGGATGAACAACGATTTGTGAAGTCAGTCATCGTCAGACCCAAGAAGAAATTGTGATAAATGTTCCAGTGCACTCCACATCTTGGCACCTAGAGTTGTTTCCAAGCCTACGACTCATGGAGTGCCTTGTAGGGGCTGGCAGGTGGATTGTTCCTGCGAATTTTCAAGGATATTTTCATAAAATCCTATGCTTCTAACTCCTAAACTATGTCATCTTGAGCATTTTATGGGACATTTTAAAGGGTTTTTCTAGCCTAATATGTCATTCCCTCAAGATATTCCCTCAAACTCTTCTTCCTCCTCTCTCTCAAGACTAAGGATTCAATTAGGGTTCTTCAAGGGATTCAAGGGTTGAATTCTAGTGGGGATTTCTCCTATTTAGGTATGTGGGACTTCACCAAGGATCTCCTCCCATTCTTGTGTCCCAATTTTTGATACTTAAAAATCCAATTTCCTTCATTTTCTAGTAAGCATGTTCTAAGATTCGATTTTGTGGATAAATTCTCACATACCTCCTATGAATTATGAGACCCATTGTGATTAAAAATCATGTATGCTTGTGGATTACCTTCAACATCTCTAATTATGTACTTCGTATGAGAAATGTATGATTTTAGAATTTTCACCATGAAATAGCTTTGAACTTTAAATGGGATTCGTAATTATTCACATGCTCTTATTCTGAACTTGCATCCACGTCTAAAGTATATGAAGATCATATGAATTCTCTTAAACCTAGAATATATGATTTAACAGACATGTTAAGATACGATTAGAAGTTATGGGCTTTGACCAATGTGAAGTATGTGCATGTTTTAGTATGATTTCGATGTAAATGATTTGGGTATGATTTGAACCTATGGTAATGGCATGATTATTGAATTTTCATCATGAATTAGAGTAAATTTCGAAATGGAGTTTCATGAAATATTCATATGCTCTCATCATGATCTCATTGTACATGTTCAAGGAATGAG
>JACEIK010000562.1:174179-188155 GCA_018107945.1 Datura stramonium | reverse complement strand
ATCCTATTCCTTCAAGAGGTGCGCTGCTCACCCCATAATTCTAAAGAAATTTCTCCAAAAACTTCATTTTCTCTCAAAATTCTTCCAAACTTTTTCACCAAAATCACAAAAGACAATATTTTTCTTGTGAAATCTCCACAAATGTAACCAAAACCAAGGAAGTAAAGGGAGTGGCTTCTTCAAGCCATGGTTCAAAGAGGTCAATAAGAGCTAGTGAGGAGGAGCATGATGATGTGATCATCCACAACAACCATTGAGGCGTTATAGGCATCGTTAGGTCAAGGAGCAAGAAGGTAAGAAATGGTTTAAAGAACATAAAGAATCAAAATACTCACATGAAATGTTTGTTAATAAAAATAGCTTGCAATTAGTATTTTCTCACTTGGTAGATAGATTACACACTCTTGGTATTGATTTTACATTTAATTCTATGGGTGATTATAATTTAAATATGGTGAGGTATTCCTTTCTAATTGGGAACCAAAAGAGAGGTCAAACCACATCAACATTAGAGGGAAAATTGTCAAATTTTTCACCCACTATTTTGAACAAAATACTTGGTGCACTTAATTTTGACCCACAACCTTTAGTCGATATTGTAAAGAAATCCCCTTATAGAGACATTATACATACTCCTTGTGGCCCAAATTTAGTTTTGGGTGGACCAGCCACCAACAATTTGGATATCATATATCATTCCCGTATGCTCACATGAGTAGAGAGGCACGCGTTTGGTTGAAAATTGTTTGTGCTTGTTTATTGCCTGGGAAACATGTGACTCATGATACTAGGGAGAGAATTTGTCTTGTCTATGCGTTGATGAATGGGATGCTAGATAATGTTGGGTGATCATTAAGAATGCGTTGAGGAGAGCGAGGGTGAAAAAGGGCCAAAGCTTTGGGTTTGGGGGTCTCTTGACCCAATTTCTATGTGGACATCAGATTGAGGAGGAAGAGGCAGATTGTAGACCTAGATATGACCCATGAGGAATTAATGTGACCTAAACTAAAGATCATAAGGGTGTACATGGTCCAGTCCTTTCTGTCAATAAGCACAATGCGTGAAGTTATAACATGTTGAGTCACTTGTATAACATGAAAATGCTACAACTAAGAATGATTAGAGTGATTAAGGAGCATCTGCAGTAGATCATCATGGATTATTCTCTAAGAGAGCACTCAAGAGTGCTTTGAAGAATTGGGTGTGGATTTGAGGAGCCCCTTGATAGCGACGTGGCCACAGAGGATGAGATGGCGAAAGTAGACTCTGACGTAGAGTCTAGTTATGCTGAGAAGGAGGATTCTAAGATGGTGGAAGCTGCTCTTCCCCCCACTAAAGATGATAATTAGAGGCCCGGAGAGTTCTTCTTTTACTCTTTACTTTATGCTTTATTTTTCTAGCACTGGGGACAGTGCTACCGATTAAGTGGTGGGGTGGATGAAGTTGTCATACCCAACCTTGGGAGACGTAACTTGCACCTAATGCCACACTGCACTCAAAGGTAACCTAGCTAGATATATAGACGTCTAGTTCAACCCAGCAACACATATGAAGAAAACAAATAGCTATATCTCGGCTCAAAACATAGCCCTAGGCTGACAAGGCCAAAACATAAACACCTGTAATAAATTAGCTAACCCAATAGTCGCAATAATAATGTCATCCTATGCGGGACGATAGGACCATCATGCTGTCTAAATCATAAAAAAATGAAGTAGGCAAAAAATACATATGTATAAGCCGGCAAGACTGCTAACAGATAAAACAACTGAGCCCCACACGACCACTAATGCATGTCTAACCCAAAATTGTAGTCTGGAAGCCTCTATGAAAAAATTATTAGTCGGGACGCCCCCTCCTTCAAAAAACTGAGCATATCAAAAGACAGGAAAACCATTAGGCAACTCCGGAAGAAGGGAGCCGGCCAATCTGCTGAGTCTGAATGGCTACTAAGGAAGACGCGTAGTCTATCTATTTGAACTTTCAAGAAAGTATGCAATTCCCCATGCATGGGCGTTAGTACAATATGTATCGAATATGTAAGACAATAATAACAGTAATTGAATAAAAGCTGATAAGGAACTGAAAGTAATCAATAATACGGGCCAGTAGATAACTTGAATAATCTCACAACATGAACTATAGCTAAAAGGAAAATATACAAATAAGAACCTAACCTGGGCCCCATAATCTTGGAAGGTACAAACAACACATAATAACTTACTTAGGCCCCCATAAGCCTTGGCAAGTGCATGCAATTCACTCTCTCCTATCTGTACAACTATAACCCCGTAGGCAAGCTGTAACTAAGGTATGTTCATTCTGTGAGAATGTAGTTGATCCTTATGGGCTCCTCTGACTGTTTCTGAGCCATCTGGGATCCTATAATTATATCTAAGACGTCTGGGCTACTGTATCTATATTGGAGCCTTCTGGGTGCCTGTATCTGAATCCGAGCTGTCTGGGATCTTGTAACTATATCCGAGCCGTCTGGGCTCCAATATCTGTATCTGAGCCATTTGGGCTCCTGTAACTATATCAGATCCTTCTGGGCTTCTGTAACTGTATCTGAGTCATCTAGGGTCTTGTAACTGAATCTGAGCCATCTAGGTCTTATAATTGTATGTGAGTCTTCTGGGCTCCTATAACTATGGATCAGTAGTGCCAACTCAGGCATAAGGGGAGTTGGTCAGGGCACCAGACTTCAAATTTGTCTGCGGGCCCAAGTATAGTCGTTAGCAACTTCATATTGCCCTGTTAGCATAGTATAGCCCCGTAAGCAGTTCATGATTATCTTCACTCCTTGAGCATCCTATATAGCATCTGGCAAGGCTTAACTTATATTACTACACCTCACTCAATGAGCATATCGTAGCATCTTAGGTCTGACACAACCATCTCTCGCCCCTATAGCACCCTATACAACAACAACTGGACATATCCTATATGTCCAAAGCTAGCCAGATAGTTGTGAAAATAATTATAAAATCAACTAGCTTTAGAGAGAAAAAGGGCGAGGTTCGGGGTGTCCTAGGAAACAATCTGAATGTCATATTAGTACGGTAATAGTTCATAGGCGAACAACAAGGTCGTAGGTGAATAGTTGTATGGTTCCCTCACCCAGAATGACTACAGGATTGCTAATAACTAGATATGATTCTAAGTAGTTAGCCACAATGGCCTTATAGGCAGCCATGTGAACTATTAACCCGAAGGTAGATCTGTAATACACCATTCTAGCCCTAATGACATCAATCTGGTCTATTCAGAAAGCATATAACTCAGGTAAGCAACTTATATCCCCATAGGAAGGTACTCTTAAACTTAGACTTTCTAGTGAATAGGTGTGTGGGCATAAGTATGGATAGCCAGAGGCATTAACCCCATGTACAACAGATGATAAGATCCCTACTTGGGATATCACATGGTCTATCAGACTTTTAACAACTAGGATAGTTTCCTAAGCGACCTATACAACTTTCTGCAAGTTGATTGAAACTATATGGTCACTAATAGTAGGCCGTTCACCTAGAAAGCTGTCACTCAGTTCATTAGGCAACTCTGGTGCCACTGACACATAGGTAAGACTGTATTACCATGATCCTATCCCTGTGGGGGTCAAGTACGCCAGCAGCCTGTAGGCAAGCTCTACAATATATATAGGTGTCAAAATAGAAAGTTATATCGCTAATATGTGCCCTATGTTGCTCAATTTTCTTAACAAAATACGCTCAACAACTAAGAAAAAGCCTATATGGCCTCAATACAGAAGCAAGACATCATTAGTCCCTCTAGAAGGTAAATAAATGAACAGGGAAATCTTTATGTCACTTCTAGTGATAGTGAAACTGAATATAATCTCTCTCGACAAGGGATGCTATGTTACAACCTCCAATCATCTCATAGCAACTAACCACAACATGTATTATCACAAAATTCCATAAGAATAAAAGTAGCTTACTGCTTTATTTACGTGTGTGTGTGTGTCTCTGTTTGTGTGTNCATAGCAACTAACCACAACATGTATTATCACAAAATTCCATAAGAATAAAAGTAGTATCAACTATACGATGAGAATAATATACCGAAAGAGGTTAGCCTTAACATACCTCAATAGCTGAATTTTGCTTAATCAATCCTACTGCGATCAAGAACTTGTAATCCCTCCGTATCCTATCTTATACTCAAGGGAACAGGGCTATTATAATTCAAGAATTAGGCCAGCAACCATATCCCACGAAACACAATGACAATAAGTCAACACGAGTTCAATTCGGCAAAATCTTATGAATTCTTATTAATTAGAAGTCTAGAAATACTTACTATAACTTGTAAATATGCTAGCCACAGTTAGAGATAATTTCTACAAATTTTACCCGCTTGGGTTCCATCAAAGTAGGCCAATTTCAAAGATTCAACTTTGTAGATACATTCTTTGTAGCCTCGGGAATCATTACCCAAGAAGAATTTGCAATTTAACAAAATTTTATAGCTCAATTTACCTTTACTTGATCAAAACGTTTAAGAGGAATCACCCCTACCTGTAACCCTCTTTTCAGGAAATATTAAATGAACCAATTTGCACTACTTAACTATATATAGGTGAGAGGTGGTGGTGGGGGGTCCGTGGCATGCCTCCCATCACGATTAGGTACGAGTGTTGCGTGCCGCTCCATATGCCAACTTGCCTACTCGCCTGGCTGCCTACGCGTCGCACGGCCCTGTGCGCTAGCACACATGGCTCCATGCCGACATGCGTGTGCACGTGCAACTCTCTAGCCAACCTACTGTCGCTCGTAATCCAAGGCCAATTCTTCTCGGGCAACTTTAAATCGTTACTATTTCACTCCTAGGAAAGATAAGAACAAAAATTTAGCCTGAGGAGTTTATACTCTCACTAAGCCAGTCGGCACTCATTCACGAGGCATTTCATCCTTCCCCCCATAGGGACATTCATCCCCGAATGTGATTTAATCTTAAGAGACTCAGTTCTTAGGCTTTGCCTAAAAATTTCGGCAGAGTCTTCCCTGTAATATGGACTATGCAAAAACCTGAAACGCAAAAAAGTCCAACATAGGCGTCTCACAGAACACTACAAACAACTAAAAACATAGTTCTATAACAAATAAGTGAGCAACTGATAATAATAGTAACAAAAGCAGCAACACAACACATATGAGAACTATTTCACTTCAACTGGAGCTGTCTTAGTATATGTACTGTCATCATAGGGTCTAGATCAATTGAGGATATCTCGACCTCATGTCGTCCTCAACTTTCCAAGTCATCTCTTCTACATTTCTATTCCTCCATAAGACTTTAACAGAGGCTACATCTTTAGTCCTCAATCTTCGGACCTGCTGATCTAACATAGCTATTAGAGTCCCCTCGTAGGATAGCTCTTCTGTGACCTGAACATTCTCGACTTGGAAAACCTGAGAAGGGTCTCCTACACACTTATGTAGCATCGATACATGAAAAGTTTGATGAACAGATTCTAGCCCCGATGGCAATTCTAACTCATAGGACACTTGGCCTATCCTCCAAAAGATCTGGTATGGCCCGATGAATCTACGGCTAAGCTTACCCTTCTTACAAAATCTCACAACACCCCTCATTGGTGAAACTTTCAGGGATACCCAATCTTCTACACAAAATTCTAAGTCTCTACACCGTATATCATAATAGAACTTCTGACGACTCTGAGTTGTCGATAAATGCTTTCTAATGAGCTTAACTTTTTCTTCTGTCTGATATGACATGTCGGGTCTAAACTACTCTAACTTTACTATTTTAACCCATATTAGGGGTAAATTGCATTCTCACCCATACAAATCCTCATAAGGTGTCGTCTTGATGGTAGAATGGTAACTTTTATTATAAGCAAACTCAATAGCAGGTAGGTGTTCATCCCAACTTCCTTTTAAGTCTAACACACACGCCCGTAACATATGTTCGAGCATCTAAATCATGCACTCAGCTTGACCATCTATCTGGGAATGAAAAGCTATACTCAAGTTAACCTGCGTCCCCAAACCTTTCAAAAACTGCTTTTCAAAATCTAACTATGAACTAGGCCCCTCTGTCATAGATAATAGTCACTAGGAGACCGTGCCATCGGACTATCTCTTTAATGTAAAACATAGAATAATCTTCAGCTAAGGAAACAAAATCTATATTGATTTCTTCCGACATTCACATAGGAACAACTATTTTCTGAGTCAGACCGCTGGGTTTCTAATGTTCAGCTTTTACTTGCTGGCAATTGGGACACATTGCTAAAAACTCAGCAATATCTTTCTTTATCCCATGCCACCAGTAGATCTCTTTTATATCATGGTACATTTTCATCGAACCCAATGAAGAGAATAACGAGAATAATGCACCTCTTCCATAATCTAATGGTGAAGCCCTGCGACATATGGAACATAGAGTCAACCCCTATATCTCAAGACCCCGTTCCCTATCATCTCAAAGGCCAAAGACTCCTCCTGCTGAGCCTTGACTCTGAGCTGTACTAGGTTAGGGCCTTCATACTATCACTCTTTTATCTCCACAACTAGAGATGACACGGCCATATTCTAGATCATAACCACATTATCATCTGAGTCCTTCAATCATACCCCTAACTGGCTAACTGGTGCAACTCTGGAGCCAATTCCCTCTCTTCTAGTCTTAAGTATGATAGGCTGCTCCAGGATCTGCAACTAAGGGAATTGACTATAATGTAAGCCTTCCCTGGGTGATACCAGATGTCTACATTGTATTTTTTTAGCAACTCAAGCAAATAATGTTGTCATCAGTTCAACTCTTTCTGTTTGAAAATATACTGGAGACTCTTGTAATTAGTAAACATATCGATACACTATCTAAGTAATGCCTCAAAATTTTCAGAGCACGAATAACTGTAGCTAATTATAGATCATGAGTGGGGTACTTCTTTTCATGCTCCCTTAGCTTCCTCGAATAATAAGTAATCACCTTACCGTGCTGGATAAGAACACATCCTAGCCTAATGTCTAAAGCGTCACGGTATACAATGTAGCCCTCTGGTAAGGCTAATATTTGTACAGATGTCAATCTGTCTTCCAACCCTTGGATACTCGGCTCACAATCCTCAATCCACTGGAACATAGCTACTTTCTGAGTCATCTTCATCAATGGTGCTGATAGGGTAGAGAATCCTTCCACAAACCTTCTTTAATACCTAACTAACCCCAGGAAGCTACGAACCTCGATTGGAGTTGTGGTTCTGGGCCAAGTCTTTATAACCTTAATTTTTTGTGAGTCCACTTGAATGCTTATATCTAACATAATATGGCCCAAGAAAGTTATAGTGTTCAACCAGTACTTACTTTTAGAGAACTTTTCATATAACTTACGATCTCTGAGAATATGAAGTACTGAATTCACATAATATCCATGCCTCCTCGTAATATGGCTGTAATATAGGGCTCCACATACTCTAATACCAACCTTACTATAAACCAATATACCCTGGCTGGCGTAGTACCAAAAAATGCTAGCGCATATGCAGGCAAGGAATCAAACCTCAAGGTGTACCCTTTGACGCTCATCCTACCCCATTTCAAGTATAAGAACTGCTCTATTCTGGCCTGTCAAATCTCTCAAGGAAAGTAATGGTTTATAAAGGCTTCAAAGAAACTAGGCTAGGTAGATGAAGTTGCATCTCTGCTTCTGGACCTTTCCTAACTCTAGTATCATAGAACTACTATCTCTTGTAATCGGAACACTTCTAGCTCAACTAACTCTATGGATGAAGCATGCATGACCCTGAAGATCCTCTGTAACTGTTCTATGAATCTTTGGGAGTCCTCTCTGTGGTCTGTTCCTATAAATTGTGGGGGACTAAAAACAAGAAACGCATGAACCCTTGAACTTCTAGGCCCCTTATTAGGCTCAACAACAACTGGTACTACTGGTTGGCGCTGAGCAGCCATTATCTGAAACAAACATACATACTACATCCATGACATCCTGATGTGAGAGTGTAGGAAGAACTGGAAGTATGTTGGCATGTTTGTCGCCCTATGAGGTTCCTAGAGCCCTGGAGGATACTGGGGGGAATCGAGGAGATGTCTCCCTTTCTCCCTTAAGTTAGGTTGTCCCCAATCGTGGCACCCTACTGTACCCTCTCCTGCTGCTGTCTCCAGCTCACGGCTGGCTGTAGTCTGTCTTGTATCACACATTATCATAGAATGATATAACAACATAAACTTAGGGACTCAACACTATATAAATCCTCTTTATAGCATGATCTGAGAAGAAGGAGGGGTAACCATACTATCATGCCTCATAGTTTCCTGCTTATAAAATGTGGTGCACAACACATTAATAAACAAGACTTTATTAGACACAGCTTGCAGACTCCCTAGGATAGGAGATTGCTCTGATACCAAGTTTGTCTGCCCCACCTTTGGAGACGTAACTGGCACCTAATGCCACATTGGACTCTAAGTAGACCTAGATGGACTTATATAATTTTAGTGCAACCCAGTAGCACATATCGAGAAAACAAATAGCTATATCTAGGCTGAAAAGGCTTCAACATAAACACCTATAACAGTCGCAATAATAATGTCATCCTATGTGGACTGATAAGACCACCATGCTATCTAAATTATAATAAAAGGAAACAGGCGAAGAATACATATATATAAGCAGGCAAGAATGCTAACAGATAACACAACTGGGCCCCACACAACCATTAATGCATGTCTAACCCAAAACTATAGTCTTCAAACCTCTATGAAAAAAATATTTGTTAGGACAGGGCCCCGGCCTACCCAAAAACTGAGCATATCAAAAGACAGGCAAACCTCTAGGCAACTTCGGAAGAAGGGAGCTGACCAATCTGTTGAGTCTGAACAGCTACTAAGGAAGTCGCACAATCTATCTAGCAGAACCTGCAGGCAGGTATGCAGCGCCCCATGCGTGGGTGACAATACAATATGTACGGAATATGTAAGGCAATGATAACAATAACTGAATAGAAGATGATAAGGAACTAAAAGTAATCTATAATATGGGCTAAAAGTTCACCTGAATAATCCACAACATGAACTATAGCTAACAAAAAATATAAAAACAAGAATCTATCCTGGTCCCTATAAGCCTGGAAGGTACGAACAACATAGAATAACATACCTAAGCCCACATAAGCCTCGACAAGTACAAGAAATTCACTCTCTCCTATCTTTATCACTATATCCCCATAGGCAAGCTGTAACTAAGGTATGTTCGATCTCAGAGAATGTAACTGAGCCTTTTGGGCTCCTTGACTGTGTCTGAGCCATCTGGGTACCTATAACTATATCTGAGCCATCTGGGCTCCTGTAATTGTATCTAAGCCATCTAGGCTCCCTTAACTGTATGTGATCCGTATAGGCTACTGTATCTGTATCGGAGCCGTCTGGTGATATATATCTATATCTGAGCCATTTGGGATCCTATAACTATATCCAAGCCGTCTAGGCTCCTGTATATGTACCTAAGTCATCTGGACTCCTATAACTGACTTGTAATTGTATTTGAGCCTTCTGGCCTCTTGTAACTATGGATCAGTAATGCCAATGCAGACGTAAGGGAACTGGTATGGGAACTAGACTTCAAATGGTTCTACAGGCCCAAGTATAGTCCTTCACGACTTCATATTGCCCTGTGAGCACAGTATAGCCCCGTAGACATTTCATGATTATCCGTCGCTCCTTGAGAAGCCTATCTAGCATCTGGCAATCTTAACTTATATAAATACACCTCACTCAATGAGCGTAATGTAGCACCTCAAGTCTGACAAAACTGTCTCTCGCCCTTGCTGCACCCAATACAACAACCAACAGGCATATCTTATATATCCACAGCTAGCCAGATAGTCATGAAAACAATTATAAAATTAGCTAGCTGTAGAGAGAAAAAGGGTGAGGTCGGGGGTGACCTGGGCGACAATCTGAATTTCATACTAGTACGGTAATAGTTCATAGGCGAACAACAAGGTCATAGGCGACTAGTTGTATGGTCCCCTCACCTAGAATATGACTATAGGGCTTCTAATAACTACATATGATTCTAACAGTCAGTCATAATGGCCTTATACGCAGCTACGACAACTCTTAACCTGAAGGTAGATTTGTAATACTATAGTTCTAGACCTAACGACATCCATATGGTCTGTCTAGATAGCAATTAACTCAAGTAAGCAACTTATAGCCCCATAGACAGGTACTCTTAAACATAGTCTTTCTAGGGAATATGTGTGTGGGAATCAGTATGGATAGTCAGAGGCATTAACCCCACGTACAACAGATGATAAGATCCTTACTTGGGATATCACATGGACTATCAGACTTCTAAAAGATAGGATAGTTTCCTAAGCGACCTATATGACAAGCTATAAGTCGACTGAAACTATACGGTCACTGACAGTATGTCGTTCACCTAGAAAGCTGTCACTAAGTTCATTAGGAAAATCTCGTGCCATTGACTCATAGATAAGATTGTATTACCAAGATTCTAGCCCTGTGGGCATTAAGTACGCCTGCAGCCTGTAGGCGTTGTGCCTAAGCGCATGCGCAAGCATACGTGATCGTAAAAGTAATAGAGTGGCTCTTTTAAGAGCTATATGTCGACCCCACAGGGACTAGACTTATTTTAGCGAATATTAAAGTCCAAATGCTATATTAAATTTCACTAGTGTTGATTGTAGAGATTTCAATTGTTTAGACTAAATCTAAGTGATGATCACAAAATACTCGGGAAACAATAATAAGAAGCATCCAGAGTTAAGGCCTGACAATCATGTAACGCTACAATTCACAATGGTTCAAGTATATAAATTTTAGTTGTTGTCTCACAGAGTTAATATGCAGTGTTCATGGTTCAAGTATATAAATTTCAGTTGTTGTCTCACAAAGTTAATATGAAGTGTTCATGGTCTCTCGAGCCTCTAAACACAACAAACTAGTCTCATACCAACATCGTTGAGCGGGGATGTGACATCCTAATTTGTGAGCAATTAACACTGTGGATGTGGTTTATGGGGTTTATGCCCTTGATTATTGACTTTTCTACCTCTAATCATTTCACCTAGCTTAGCTTCACAACTACTTCTACGAGCGGTGATGTGACAATCTAAGTCGGTTTCTAGCTATCGTCCCATTTAATTAAACAAGGAAGACAAATTAGATATAATCTCTATCCTAACCGTGATTCCTATCATAAAGACAAGAATCTGCTCCCTGCATTCTTTCCTTCTAAAATAGGGTTACTCTTTCGAGTTTTTGCACAATCTTAACAAGTTCATTTTCATGGTGATCAATCATTAAAACAAAAATAATTAAGAATGCAAGAAAAAAAACAACGAATTACATTCATATCATGTGGCCTCAACCCTAGAAGAGGGGTTTTAGCCACTCATGTTCATACAATTACTCCAAAACATGTTTAATGTAAAGTATTTACAAGAATGGTAAAAGAGAATGAAAGTTTATGAACCCTAGGTAGAGTTTCCTTCGTTCTCTCTTCGGTCCTTTCCGTTCTTCCCATAATATTTTGTGATATCTCAATAAAATATCCAAGTGTAGAATTTATACTAAGTGAAAAAAATGCAAAAATTAGCCTTGCCCAAACTACCCCCATGACACGCCACTGGTCGGGCAAACTAGGCAACGCGGCATGGCTCCATCGCGGCAGACTACTAGAATTTGACATCGGGTGGCCATGGAATGGGCGTCGTATAGCATGTAACGGAGGGCATCGCGCAGGAAGCCTCACGTGGCACGGAGGGCATCGCACAGGAAGCCTCCCGTGGAATTGAGCCAACGCGCACCTCTGTTGTTTCTCGGTCGGATGGCATTGCTTTATCGCACATAGATGCTGGGTGTGGCACGGTGCGTTGCGTGCCTGCCTCATGCCGTAACACGAACCTCATAGCATTAGCTTGTGCTGCGTGGCACGCTTCCCAGTCCAACAGCTTACATCTCGTGTCATCTTCATGCGATCTTCCTCCAACTCCTTTCAGTGTTCCTCCTTGCTTTGTCATATTTAACCCATCCTTAGCATTTTTCACCTACAAACAAGGGCTAATCACATTTATTGATATATGCACTTAAATAAACAAAATCACATGACAATGTAATTAATTAACATGACAAACATGACTAAACTATGTTATAAAATTACATTTGGGCGTGTAAATATGCCCAAGATCACTACCCCACACTTAAAGCCTTGTTCATCCTCAAACAACTCTACTACATCTCATGCACACGAAGAACACACAGATAACTAATTGAAGCAAGATGACTCAAGCTAAGGCTACACCGATTGTTTTACATAACAAGTTTGCAATAGAGCATGCAATATATAACCTCTGAAATCACATATAACTAAGTTAAGACTTCCTAGGCTCAAGAATCGACTCTCAAACTCAGTAAACATTCAAATTAACCAACCAAGAACTCCAACATGAATTTTATCCTTCATCAAACATGTGTCCTCACAACAAGAGAGATACCAATTTTTCACTCGTAAGTTTTAACATTATAACATGTATGGGTATATGAATAAGAATTTAGCTCACTCTCACAAAGAATTCACATGCAATATGTATTGACCCGTAAGCTCGCCTTTAGTTTTTTACTCCGCTAATTTAGGAATGTCTTATAGTAAGATCAAGTAGGGCTTATTGGGTTGTAATATAAGCTAAGGGACGGGTAGGTACTACTCTGGCTAGTAATAGTGACTATCTCCCCTAAGAACTTTTAATACATCACTTTTGCTCATTAAGCTCCTTCTCTTTTCTTCTTCTACTTCACCTCTTGTTCTTTTCAACCCTCAATTTCCTCATTGTTTCACCATTCCATAAAGAAAACTTATATTGTTAGTAGAGAGTACTTAAACATTTGAATTTTTTTATCTTTTAGCCTTTTTCTCCCACCTAACACTTATGCATTCATCAAATAAGTGCACCTCTAGTATTTTCTTCAACTCCCACAACCATTATTTTCCTTCTTTTTCAAGATTCTCACTCCTTAAACCTTTTGCATTTTTTTAATTAAGCACTTAGGATTTTTGAATCAAATTCAAGGATCTTGAAAGAAAAGGATTAAGCTTATTGGGGCTAGCAAAGAGTAGGCTAAAGGCTCAACGGGGCTAACTAAGATCAGACATTCAAGGTAGGTAAAGCAAGGGATGAGAATTAGGCTCATTCAAAGAAATTCCTCAAGGGATAAGATCACACCTGGAAAGTTATAGACACTGTACAATAACATGGAATATTCAAAAACCTTACAGTCACAGCACATGCTCAATTTAAGACAAATTCAGTAGACTCTTACTCAAATAATCACAAGAATTCACAATTAAGTTTTAATCACATAAAGTCACATTCAAGAGCCTAGGTGTCTCAAGCAGAGTTATACAGTTGCTAAACATGCTTCAAAAGTAACTTAATTGCATTTCAAAATCATGTATAACACTCAACAACAATATCAAGCTATCAATCAACTAAGGGTTTAAGAACAACAACTATTGACTAATTTTCCCTCAAGACGGTCGTCATCCATCCATCATAGAGAAAAGTCCCTAACTATGGCTAAACAACTATTTATAGACAACAAGAAATTTTATTTTACTCAGTGCAAAGTGCCCTCCTTTGGAAAAGAATCGAAAATAAAAGTCTAAGGATGGGTGAACTATGCTTAATTCAAACATTTTCAATGAAAACATCATACCCAACACCACATTTACCTGAAATCTTAGCAAAACTTTTGAAATTTTACCCCTCACCCCACACTTAATTTATGATATGTCCCCAAAGTATCAATCACAATTAAAACAAGGGTGAGAGATACTTCCTGAGGCCTTTAGGCCTAGCTAGCAACATATTTTCTTCCACTTTAGAACACATGGGTCACCGACCCCACACTCATCTTTTTGTCATGCTCCTTAGCTTTTCC
>JACEIK010000562.1:137831-159068 GCA_018107945.1 Datura stramonium | reverse complement strand
TAGCCCAGAAACCATAGCCCATTAAATACAACGACAATAAGTCAACACGAGTTCAATTGAGAAAAATCTTATGAATTCTTATAAATTAGAAGGGTAGAAATAATTTTTATCAGTTGTAAACTTTCTAGCCATAGTTTGAGATGATTTCTATTACTTTTACCTGCTAGGGCTCCATTAAACTGGGCCAATTTCAAAGATTCAACTCTATAGATACATTCTTCATAGACCCGGAAATCATTACCCAAGAAGAATTTGCAATTAAATGAAGGTTGATAGCAAAATTTACCTTTACATAATTGAAAAGTTGAAGAGGAATCACCTATGACCATAACCCTTTTTTCATGAAATATTAAATGAACCAATTTGCACAACTTAACTCTATATAGGTGGGAGGGGGTGGTAGGTGGTCCGCGGCTGGAACACCCCGAAGGTTTATAAGACCAGACTCCGGACTCGAAGAAAGAAATTAATTGGAAAAGTGGAAAATTTTCCTCAGAGAGAGTCGTGGAACTAGTCATTAGGTGATCTAACGGGTCGTGGTCAGACCCGTGAGGAGCAGTCAGGAGGTGCAGCAAGGGCTGATGACCTCGGACGACTTGACAAGTTATCGTGTCAGGTAACGACTCGTCAGGGCAGTCATGGGAAGGAGGAGAAGGAATAGTGAGGTTCAGTGGTAGCGGGCGAGCCAATGAGTCATTAGGCAGGGGACGACTCGTTAGGTCAGCCGTTTGGAGGCTAGAGATCAAGGATGGGGTCCCGAGACAATGGTGATCACGGAAGAGGGGACGAGTCGTCGTGCACCTGACGACTCGCCAAGTGAACCATGGGGAGAGAAAAATAGAAAAAGGAAATAATTCAAGTGTACTCCACGATTTGGAACCACGAGTCGTTGCCAACACCATGACTCGTGGAGTGCCTCGTGGGGACTGGCAAGTGCATTGTTCCTGCGAATTTCCAAAGGTGTTTTTGTAAAATCCTATGCTTCTAACTCCTAAACTACGTCGTTTAGAGTATTGTATGGGACATTTTTAAGGGTTTGTCTTGCCAAATCTCTCATTCCCTCAAGATATTCCCTCAAAATCGTTTTCCTCCCCTCTCTAACGATTCAATTAAGGTTCTTCAAGGGATTTAAGGGTTGAATTCAAGTGGGGATTTCTCCAATTCAGGTATATGAAACTTCAACAAGGATCTTCTTCCATCCTTCTGTCCCAATTTTTGATACTTAAAGATCCAACTTCTTTGATCTCCTAACAAACATGTTCTAGGGTTCAATTTTGTGGATAAATTCTTATATATCTACTATGAATTCTAAGACCCATTATGATTAACAATTATATATGCTTATAGTATTACCTTCAACATCTCGAATTATGTACTTGTTATGAGAAATACATGATCTTAGAATTTTCACCATGAAATAGCCTAGAACCTTAAATGGGATTTCGTAATTATTCACATGCTCTTATTATGAACTTGCATCAATGTTTAAAGTATATAAAAATCGTATGAATTCCATTAAACCTAGAATATATGATTTAGTAGACATGTTTAGATACAATTAGAACTTATGGGCTTTAACTAATGTGAAGTACGTGCATGTTTTCACTATGGTTCCAATGTAAATGTTTTGGGTATGAGTTTAACCTATGGTAATGGCATGATTATCAAATTTTCATCATGAATTAGAGTAAATTCGGAAATGGGGTTTATGAAATATTCATATGCTTCCACCATGATCTCATTGTACATGTTCAAGGTACGAGTTGATCATATGGGTTTTCCGTAGATCTAGAACATATTATTTTATATACATATGTTAAAGTACGATTTGGACCTATGGATCTTACATGAATCTAAGATGTACGTCATATGTTATGAACTCAAGATTTGAATGTTTTAGATGTATGTGTAAAGTATGATCTGATCCTATAGATGTTTCATGAATGTAAAATGTGTGGATTAAACGATGACTCGGGACTTTGTTGATATGAATTAAGATGATAAAACATGAGAATGATCCTTCAGACCTTTGGGCTTGTTGTTAGTAGAAAGTAGCCTCAATCAATTCTAAATGATTCAGTATGATAATCGGTATGATGTAAATTGTTAAATGCTCAGGAATCTGATTAGCTGAAGTGGCTTAGACTAAAAGAATGACGTCAGACTAGTGACCTCCATGCTCTAGTTTTTTTGGGACTCTCCATAGCCAAGAATGTTTCCCATAGTCAGTCGTCGAGTCTTCATAGCCGAGAATGTTTCCCTAAGTCAGTCACGGACTCTCCATAGCTGAGAATATTTCCCTTAATCAGTTAGGGACTCTCCATAGCCGAGGATGTTTCCCTTAGTCAGTCAGGGACTCTGCATAGCCGAGAATGTTTCATAGCCGAGAGTGTTTCCCTTAGTCAGTCAGGGACTGTCCATAGCCAAGAATGTTTCCCTTAGCCAGTCAAGGGCTCTCCATAGCTAAGAATGTTTCCCTTAGTTAGTTTGGCTCAGCTCCATATAATTTCAGACATTAGATGAAATCAATTTAGCAGGATACAGACTCAATTATCAGCAGATAGTCTGGATAGTGTATGATAACAATTACAGCTTCAGTTCTCAGTATATGTATAGCACATGACCCTTATGCATCAGTTTTATTATACTTCAGTAAATGTTTTCAACTAAAAGCTTCATGTTAATTTATATGTGTATCTTAGACAGGGTCATTGTATCTCCGTTCAGTTATATGTCTAGTAATGCATTTAGACTCCTTCTTTCCTGTATACATGCATGTTTTAGTTTATTTATGTTTCCCGTATACTCAGTACATTCCAAGTACTGAGCGCATACTTTATGTGCTATACCGTTTCATAATATAAATTCAGATTTTTAGACTCAGCAATGTGGACGCTTCATTCCCCTCTCAGTTGTTTCTGGTGAGTCCTCATCTCTCGAGGACACTATTTATATTTTCCTTTATGTTTAGTCTTCATACTTTAGGAGTTACCTGGGGTCTTGTCCCAGCAACTCATAAGTTTAGTAGAGGCTTTTAGACTTGTATAGATAGATTCAGCTTTGTATTGGAGTTTTATGAAATTTTGTTATTTGAGGTTGGAGACTCTCGGGGTTCCTTGTCCCATGTCTCGATCCGTGCCTATGTTCCGGTCGTGACAAACTTGATATCAAAGCAAAGGTTTAGAGTGTCCTAGTGTCACGACCCGAACAGAGGCCTGGATCGTAACACGGGACAAGGAGCCCCGAGATACCCCATGTCGACCCATGGAATAAGTATATGTCTAATCTCATCAAGAAACTGATCAAGAAACTGAATAATTGGTAAAATACTCATAGCGGAAGTCTAGCTTGAACATAACATCAGAATACGAAATCCGAAGCTGAATACATACATATGTCTGAAAAGCCTCTAAACCTAACGAGTTGATGGGACAAGACCCCAACTAACTTAACAAAACTTGAAATGAAATACATAAATGATAGCCGAATAGTATAACCCTCAGGAAATGAGGACTCACTCACAATAACAGTGCTAACTCGTATAAGCTAACTATGAGCAGGGCTAAATCCGAGAGTTAGGTCCTGTATCATGAAATGATACAGTATAGCTTATGTGGTCAGTACGTGGAATGTACTGAGTATGAAACGTAAGTAAAACCGCTAAAACAAACAAAATCATTTAAATACAATGCATAATGTAAACATAAACATACGAATTTGAGAGTAGGGATTGCATGCATTCTTTTTGAAATGACGATCTCTTCATAACGTAAGCTAACATAACTTTAACTTCATAACATCATAACTGAATTGATTGACTCAAGGCTGGATTCTGACATAAATAAGTAAAGCTGAACATTGAGTCAAACCTGCTTTAGAACATGCATTTACATAAATCTCATGAGTAATGAAACATGTATATCCGAAATCATGAACAATGGGAGACTCATCTTTTAACCAACATACCACGATCGAGCTTACGTAGTCCCAACTATCACACTCAAGTCGGTAGAGCCGTACGAAGCCTTACCAGGGCTAGGGACGATACCATGATATCGATATCAAGCTGAAGGACCATCTGGGCAGGGGATTCTCACAAGGGAGGTCCCAAGGAATAATGTATAAACCTACATTGGCGCGTAGTTCTGAGGCATAGGGTGTTCGACCCTTAGCCTGCTCGGTGCTAGAAATTATTCCCAAAACATGCATATGCTCTACATCATTTTATAACGAAGCACAACATTGTCTATTGACGAACCTCAATGATCAAATACATCTCAAATATGAAATCATGCATGTGAGAAGCTTTAGCTCAAGACATACCACAAGTTGAAAACATAATTGGGAGCCTTCCCTCCAAGACCATGTGGTAAGCTATACATAGGAAAACCTTAACTCAAAACATACCACAAGCTAAAAATATAATTGGGAGTATTGCTCCAAAATAATGTGGTAAGCTTAATTTCAAAAAATCATCAGTCATACTTAACATGTGGGCATTGCCCAAAGCTTTATCATACATAGAAATACTTAATCCTCATCGAAATCATAATTGTAAACATGGGTAGCATCAAATCATGCTTTTGATCATATATTCATCACAAATCTCATCTTTCATGAACATCTCATCCATGGGCTATTAATTCATAAACCTACAATCATGATTTTTAAATTGAAAACATCATAATATTTGCCCATGCTTCATAATTCAATAGTAGAATCATAATAAAATCATACCCATGTATAGAAATAGAAGATTCATGCATTTGGGTTAAAACCCCATAGACTACACATAGAATTTCATACTTTAGAGAGGGATTGGGCATGAGTGTGAAAGAAATCACCCATTCATAACCTTACATACCTGTTGGTAGCTGATTATAACACTTCTTTAGATGCCCAATAGGAAATGGAAAAGAAATTGATCAATGCTAAGCTTGATCACCCTCTCAAGTCTTCTACCTTGCATGTATGAAAGAATAAGGCCTAAAATGAGCTTATCCCCTTTTGTAGTCAATATTCATAACCCAAAACGTCGTAGTTTAGGCCCTAGGAACTTAGGAATTACGGAAAAGTCCTTACTAAATTCGCACAAAATAACTGTCGGGTGGTCCCAATGAGGGACCTCATTACTCGTAGTCCCAGGTCACGACTAGTGGAGCCATTTTTGAGGTAGACTGCCTGAGCCTAGACAAAACTTTCCCTACTTGGACCACGACTTACCCCAAGAATTGTGGGGACTGACCATGACTCATGGGGTCCGTCCATGATGTCCACTACCTCTTTCCTTTTTCTTTTCTTAATCTCCCTCCCCACGACTGACCCAACAACTCGTGGGGCCTGTCCATGAGTCACGGTCATGCCTGTGGGGTCTCCTCTTCTCCAGCATTAAATTCCATTCCCCTGGCTTTCCCCATGAGTCACACCACGACTCATGGGTGGATCTCACGAGTCTCTCACGACTCATTCTGAGTCTGCTGTAGAATTTCCACTTTATTCTCCGTTTCAACTCTAGGGTCTGATATTTTGGCTTCCGGGTTATAACAATATCTCCCCTTTGGGAATATGCGTCCTCGAATGTTAGAAAATACATAGAAAAGCAGAGAAAATGCAATCATCATATTCAAATACTGATCATTTAAACCGATAACGGACGGAATGACTACCACCGATTCGAATGATATAACTGAACTGATTTCATGTATCATACACACATCCATGTACATACACGAAAACTGCACACATGAACTAAACATGAAACTAAATAAAGTCTGAGTGCAAAACTGACACCTCAAGCAAAAACAGAGCCGGTAGAGAAAAAATGTGGGTATCTATCCATCATATCCTCTTTGGCTTCCCATGTAGCTCCTTCAACATGATGATTCCTCCATAACACTTTAACTGAAACTAATTCCTTGTTCCTTAGCTTTCGAACCTGACAATCCAATATTTCCACTAGAACCTCTTCATAACTAAGGTTGTCTCTCACACCAACACTGTCCACCAAGACAACTAAGGCTGGATCACCCACACACTTCTTCAAAAGCGATACATGAAACACAAGATGCACAGAAGCTAATTCTGAAGGCAACTCCAACTCATAAGCCACCTAACCAACATGTCTCACTATCCGATACGAGATGATATAGAGGGGACTAAATTTCCCTTTCTTCCCCAACCGCATCACTCCCTACATGGGAGACACCCTCAGAAATACCCAATCATTGACTTCATATTCTAACTCTCTTCTTCTCACATCCGCATAAGACTTTTGGAGACTCTGGGTAGTTTTCAACCTGTCTCTTATCAACTGAACCTTCTCCATTACTTCATGAACTGAATCTAGCCGTATCATTATCGCCTCACAAACCTCAAACCATTCGATGGGCGTCCTACATCTCCGCTCGTAGAGAGCCTCGAATGGCGCCATCTGGATACTAGTGATAGCTGTTCTTGTAGGCAAACTCGATCAGGGGCAAGTGATTATCCCAACTACCTTTGAAGTCCATCACACATTCTCTCAACAAGTCTTCGAGTTCCTAGATCGTCCGCTCCACTTAACCATCTGTTTGCGGGTGAAATGATATGTTGAGCTTAATCTATGTACCCAATCCTTTTTCAAACGACTTCAAAAATTGAGAGGTAAATTGAGTGCCTCAATCTGAAATGATGGATAAGGGTACCCCATGAAATCGGACCAACTCCCGAATGTATAACTTGGCATAATTCTCCGTTGAATCCGTGGTTTTAACCGGTAAAAAATGTGCAGCCTTGGTCAACCTGTCTACCACAACCTAAATGGAATCCTATTGTCGACGAGTACAAGGCAGACCTATGATGAAATCAATATTAATTCCTTCCCACTTCCAAGTAGGAATGCTGATATCCTGAAGCACACCTCCCAGTTTCTGATGCTCAACCATTACTTGCTGATAGTTCAAATACTTGGCTACAAATTATGCAATATCCTTCATCATGCCATTCCACCAATAGATTTCCCGTAAGTCACGGTACATCTTGGTGGCACCTGAATGGATAGAATACCTAGATCCATGAGCCTCATGCAACATCCAGCTCCTGAAATCATCCACGTCTGTTACACACAAGAAACCTTGGTACTAAAGCACACCATCTCCCCCTTGGGAGAAGACCTCCACCTTTTGACTTTGAAAGGATTCCTTTAAGTTTACCAAGATAGGGTCATCATCTTGTATAACTTTCACATCACAAGGATGATTTTGACCCATTTTGAACCACCACACCGCCATTGGTCGAGTCAACCAACCTAACTCCTAACCTTGCGAGTCAATGTACATCCTTCACCAGCTCCTTCTTCCCCTCATCCACATGGGACACACTCCCCATAGAGAGTCTACTAAGTGCATCCGTCACCACGTTATCCTTTCCCGGATGGTAAAGGACACTCATATCGTAGTCTTTGAGTATCTTTAACCACCTCCTTCACCGAAGATTGAGATCTTTCTGCATTAAAACATATTGTAAAATCTTATGGTCTGTAAACACATCCACATAGACCCCATACAAGTAATGTCTCCATATCTTCAAGGCGAATACCGCCGCGACGAACTCAAGATCATGGATCGGGTGATTATTCTCATGGACCTTCAATTGTCTAGAGGCATATGCTATCACTTTCCGATGCTGCATCAATACACACTCAAGTCCGATTCTATAAGCATCATAATACACCACGAATCCATCGGTCCCCTCGGGTAGGGTAAACACTGGTGCTGAGGTAAGTCGCGTCTTTAACTCTTGGAATCTCTTCTCACAAGCCTCCGACCATTGGAACTTCACCTCTTTTGGGTCAATTTGGTCAAAGGTGCTTCAATAGATGAGAAACCCTCAACAAATATTCGATAGTAGACGGCTAAACCCAAGAAACTCTGAATATCTAAAGGATTCACCAGTCTAGGCCTATTTGTCACCGCCTCGATTTTCTGAGAATCTACCTTTATGCCCTCACGTGATACCATATGGCCCAAAAAGGCTATGGAGTTCAACTAGAACTCACACTTGCTGAACTTGGCATATAATTAACGATCCCTGAGAGTCTAGAGCACTACTCTCAAAAGAGCGACATGCTCCTCCTCGCTCCGAGAGTATATAAGGATGTCATCAATGAACAAGATCTTGAACATGTCCAGGTATGGCTTGAAAACCTTCTTCATCAAATCCATAAAAGCTACAGGAGAATTCATTAGTCCAAAAGACATAACTACAAACTCATAATAACCATACTGCGTCCTGAACACTGAGTTGATGATACCCGGATTTGAGATTTATCTTTGAGAAACACTTGGCACCCTGAAGCTGGTCAAATAAATCATCAACCCTGGGTAGAGGATACTTGTTTTTGATAGTGACTTTGTTCAATTGTCGATAATAAATTCACATGCGAAGGAAACCATCCTTCTTTCGGACAAATAATATTGGTGCACCCCAAGGAGACTTTCTTGGCATAATGAAACCCTTATCTAAAAAGTCCTTCAACTGCTCTCTTAACTCTTTTAAATCGGCTGGAGCCATCTTTTATGGAGGAATAGATATGGGCTACATGTCCGGATGAAGGTCAATAATAAAGTCAATCTCCCGCTCAGGAGGAAAACTTGGAAAATCATCAGGAAAGACCTCTGGATACTCACGTACTACTAGAACTTACTGGATAGTCAGAGTCTCGGGCTCAACATCCTTAACCCTAATTAAATGGTACACAAAACCCTTAGAAATCATCTCTCTGGCCTTAAGGTATGAAATGAAACGACCTACAGGCACAACTGAACTACCCTTCCATTCTAAGACTAGCTCACCCGAAAATCTAAACTCTATTTCCCGGGTTGTACAGTTGACTGAAGCATAACATGCAAATAGCCAATAAATGCCGAGAATCACATCAAAATCTGTCATGGCTAACTCTATTGAATCTGCTGGGATGACCATCTGAAGGATTGAGATTGGGCAACATCTATACACCCGTCTAGATATAATCGAGTCACCTATTGGAATAGAAATTGAGAAGGGTTCTGACAAGACTCTGGGACTGACTCCGTAGCTACTGGCCATGTAAGGTGTCATAAAAGACAAGGTAGCCCCAAATCTAACCAAGCATAAACATCAATATGGAAAACTCGTAACATACCAGTGACCACATCAGGGGAGACCTCATGATCCTAAGGGGATGCTAAGGCATAGAATTTGTTCTGGCGCTGACCGCCAACTGTGCTAGTAGATGCCCTCTGATGTGCTGAGTGTGCGGGAGGGGCTGCTGAACTAGAAGCTGGTCCTCATCCCCTAACTTGATCCTATCTCGCTTTTGGGAAATCTATAAGTATGTGTCCAGGCTTCCGAAACCTTAAACAAGCACCTAAACCTGCCAAGCACTGGCTTGTGTGTCCCCGACCACATCTGCAACAAGATGGGATGCTAGAACCTGTAGGTCTGCTGATCTGACCCCTCAAGCATGATGCTCGCTCTCTCTGATCATGTTTAGGCCAGGATGCCATACTCATTGCCGAAGATGCTAGAGCTGACGATCTCTGGTGAGTCTGATGTCGGTGTCCACCACCTAACCTCGGTTGGGAGAACCTGTGGTCATTGGTCCTGGACCTCTTGGCCTCCCTCTCCCTCAGATGTGCCACCTCCATCTGCTGGGGGTACAAAACTATCCATGGAAAATCCATGTCCTAGTGGAGCATAGCAGTCCTACAATCCTTGTCCAAATAGCCCACTACTCCATGCACAAACCTGCTCACCCACGCCCTCTAATCAGCTACTAACTCTGGGGAATATTTCGATAGGTGAGTCTCAAGGGAATACTCTTGTACAGTCATTCTCCCTTGCTTCAAATTCACGAACTCAGCTGCCTTCAGCTCCCTCAACTCAAGAGGGAAGAAACGGTCTAAGGATGCAACACAGAACTCTTACCAAGTTACAGGACCTACTCTGGTGACCCTGCTATCCTTCCATTGGCGGAACCAGATAAGCGCAACCCTTTCAACTGGCAAGAGGCCAACTCTATGCACTCAACTCCATTCACCCCCATGACTTGGTGATATTGAAAATATCATCTCTGAACTCATGCGGGTCCTCATCTACCTTGGACCCAAGGAACTCCGGTGGGTTCATCCTCAAGAAGTCTCTAACTCGAGACGTCGCTGCATTGCCATTTTGCAGAACATGCGCAACAGCCTGCTGATTGACCTGAGCAGTCAAGGCCTGCAAAAGCATCTAAATTGTATCCCGAAACTCAGTGCGCAACAGGCTCCGGTGCCTGGTGCTCTTAAACTGATGGGGCTTGCTGGTGCCTGGTGCACTTCTGTCAGATGCTTGCGGTGAGTCCTCATCTCCCAAAGACCCGATTTATATTTTCCTTTATGTTAAGTCTACATACTTTAGGAGTTATCTAGGGGCTTGTCCCAACAACTAATCAGTTTAGTAGAGGCTTTTAGACTTGTACAGACATATTCTACTTTGTATTGAGTTTTATGAAATATTGTTATTTAAGGTTTAAAATTTGATGCTTTTAGTTAGCTTCTTCTTGGTTATGATTTCTGTTAGTTGTTATTCTGATAGTGTTATGCTATGATCATGCCATGGGTAGAGTTGGAGCCTCTGGGGGTTACTTTTCCCGTGTCTCGATCCGGGCCTATGATCGGGTGGTGACAAACTTGGTATCAGAGAAAAGGTTTAGAGTGTCATAGGGTGTCGAAAGCCGCGTTAAGTAGAGTCTTCTTCTTGTGTATGAAAAGCGCCATACTTATGACGAAGAGGTTACGAGATGTTTTAGAAATGTTTCCTTTTCTTCATGATTCCTATCGTGCGTAGAGTATGAAACTCTAGTAGTTCCTCACCTCATTCATCCTTTATGCACTTGCACATAATGCCTCCTAGACGAGTGAATGGAAGAAGAAATTATAATGGGCGCCAGCAAGCACCACCAGTCCCAGCGAATCAGATAGACGACCATGTTACTCATGCTGAGTTTCGGGAAACCCTTAATGTTACACCCCGTAAGATGTTAGCTGTTAGTATGCGTGTGCATGGATTTGTGAATAGAAATAGAATCTTGACGCATATGGAAAAAAGTCTCGGAAGCAGGATTGGGCGAGGTCAGGCCGTGAAGGGCTAGCTTGACGCGCCAGCGCACCCTATGTGTTGGGTAGCGCCGGGCACCAGGCACATCAGCGTCCTGGGAGGCGCGATGGGGCAGGCACCTTGGCGCGATGGCCAGCACGGGGGCCAACCTCCTAGCGCATTGGCTAGTGCGAGGTGTCTCCCAGGCCACCACCCTATGCCTATATATATGTTTCCTTTTTCAATTCAAATCATTCATTAAGTATTTCCCTTGGCCAAAAGAGAGAGGACATGCAACTTTCATCATATTTTCGTCAAATTACCCTGTTAAATGCCGTTCAAATGCAAATTAACTTCGCGTAACGAGTTCTAGGCCTACGAGAAGCATTTCTATGGAATTATTTCTTGAAATTTCACTCAGCAAACCGGAGCTCTACCGGGTAAAAGTTGTCAAAATTGTTTCAAATTGATCCATAAAGAGCCACAGGCCTTAAGTGAGTATTTCTACCTTCTAAACTCTCGAGAAATTGCGGGTTTTCGTTGAGTTATTCAGAGTTGAATTATAATTGATATTATTATTGAAAGTTATTGTTATTGGTCGAATTTATTATTGAAACTAGCCCTATTTTCTCAGTATAAGGACTGTAGTTGAGTGGAACTACTGGCTTCAGGTATTCCTCGTTAGGAAAGAAGAGGTTAAGGGTGACTCACACTAGAAGTGTTATAGCTATTCCTTTGCCCTTCTGTTCACTGAGTTAGTAGAAACGATGTTTTGCTACCATGACTAGGCTTCAGTTTTGTGTGGGTAATAGTTGGGCCTGAGTTAGTAAGTTGAACAGCATAGGCGCAGCCGGGCGACGTAACGATCAGTTTGTCGCCTGTATTGTCTGTAGAGCTCGTCATCCAGAGACCATTGGCATACCTTGATTACGTTATGGACCATAGTCGAGCCAAGGCTCGGGGTCCAGCTACACAATTTTGATATCTCAGATACAACTACCATTATAGGAGCCCAAATGGCTCAAATACAGATACAGTTACTTACATAGTCTACAGGGTACCAATAGGGGTACATAGACTGATTGGCACCTTCCGAGGTTTATGGGGGCTTAGGTAGGTTATTCTGTGTTGATTGTACCTTCCCGGCTTATGGGGCCAAGTTAGGTTCTTGTTTGTAAATTTTCCTGCCAGTTATAGCTTATAAATAGATAGTCATATAGTTTCTTCTCATACACGTATAGTGACTTACTAGATGCAGGTCATGGAAAGGAAATCTCACAGGTTAACTTCTGGCGCTTATTACTGTTCACTTTCAGTTTTTATCAGTTTTACTCGGCTTCTGTTATTACCTTACATGTTCGGTATATATTGTACTGACGCCAACTATGGGGCGCTGCATACTTGCCTACAGGTTTAGACAAACAGGTTTCAGGAGCTCCATTAGTAGCTGTTCAGAGTCAGCAATTCAACTAGTCTTTCATTCGGAGCTGGCAGGTCATAGAGATTACGGTCTTTTATTTATATGGCATTTGGGTAGGTTGGAGCCCTGTCCCGACCATTATTCCTATTCTTAGAGGCTTGAGGATTATAGTCCTTAGTCAGTGGGTTTATTTCCCGTGTGGGTCCTATGTATGTCTTATTTTATGTGTTGGCCATGTGGGGCCTAGATAGCTGCCTTCCTTCATTCCAATTATAACTAGACAACATGGTTTCTTGTAAGCCCACATAGGATTCCTGTTATTGCATTGTTGGTTGTTAGCTGTATTCATTTACAGGTGGCCTTGTCGGCTAGAGACTATATTTACAGCCGAGATATAGCTTGTCGTTTTCTTGAAATAAGTTACAAGTGTGCACTAGAAGTGCACCAGGTTAGTCCAGATCCGAGTGTGGAATTAGATGCAAGTCATGCCTCAAAAGGTAGGGGCATGGCACTTAATATATTGGCGCTGGCCATGATCGTCCAAATTAATCAGCAAGCGATGACTCGTGCTCCCCAGAATGGGAATGTAGTGATGGCAAGGGTAAGAGACTTTCTCCAAATGAACCCACCCAAATTCTTAAGGTCAAAGGTGAATAAGTACCCGTATGAGTTCTTGGAAGAGATCCAGAAGATCACCCAAATCATGGGGGTGAAGACAATTGAGAGCGCATAATTAGCCTCCTACCCGCTGAAAGGAGTCTCTTATATATGGTTTTGACAGTGGAGAGACAGTCGAGGAATTGGAGTATCCTGACTGCGTTCCTGGATAGGTATTTCCCTAGGGAGTTGAGGAAGGTGAAGGCGGCAGAGTTCATCAACTTGAGATAAGACGACATGACTATATAGCAGTATGCATTGGTGTTTACCCAGTAATCCAAGTATGCACCGGAGATGGTAGCTGACTAGAGGGCTCAAATGAGTAGGTTCGTGAACAGAATGTTAGACTCCTTGGTGAAAGAGTGTAAGATAGCCATGTCGCACAAGGACATAGACTTTCCACATTTGGTGATATTCTCTCAACAAAAGGAAGCGGAACAGGTGAAGGAAAAATAAAGAGAGGCCAAGAGAGCTAGACCCAGAGATTTAGAGTTCTCCCAGCAGAGGTCGAGTGGTGGACACCGCTCACCCGACCACCAGAAATCATTTGCCCCAGCACCTTCGAAGGCCAGTGTTCCGTATAAACCCAGGGTTAGAGAGATTACGTACCCATTGTGTATGAGCTGTGGTAAACACCATTTAGGAGAATGCATGGCCGGCTCAAATGCTTGTTTCTGGTGTGGCAAGGTGGGTCATAAGCACCGAGATTGTGCAGCAACTAAGTGAGTTGAGAGTAGATCCTTATCCACCTATTCAGTAGCTCTGATAGCTCGTCCATTTCTGTAAGGTGCATCATCTAGCAAAGGAGGCGTACAACGTCAAAATCAATCCTACACCTTGGCAGCACATTAGGATAAGGGCCAGTCGCCAAAATTAGTCCCAGGTATGTTGTGAATATCTTGTGTTATTTTTTTTGCATGTTGCTAGACTTAGAACTCCGTATTGAATAAGAAGCTCTATGATGGTTGTTGAGAAGAGATTGTCGATGTGTTATGTGAATACTTGTGAGTATAAGGGTTGCAGTGAATGTTAGAGGTGAAGGAGGAGCCTAGGTGTTAGTAATCTAGCCCGACCTTAAGAAGGATTAAGGAGCGTTAGAATGATGGCTTTAAGCTAAGGGGGAGATGGTAAGTATGTGAGACAAGCTGGATCTTGAGTATGCTAGTAGGGGAGTTCTAGCCCTAACAGTTGCAGTATGTCAATCACTTTAGGTTTAGATAACCTCTCTTGTATTTTAGTTAAAGCTAGGATCTACCTATCCCTATATGTAGACTTCCAAAATTTCTTAGTAGCTGCTTCAGACAGCGATGCCAATTTTACCCTATAAATCCTTAAGGCTCACCTTCATGTTATAGACCAGTTATGTGTGTTGACTCATGTCTTACAGTATGTTTGGCTCGAATTCTGTCTTTAGAAGTTTCTTTAGTAGCTCAGTAGATAAGGGTACCTCATGTATGTACTCAGTTTTAGATGTCATGAATGACTCGTACTCATGAATTCCTTACTCTTAGTTAGATTAGATAACATGAAATCTAGCTCAGTATCATAAAGCGACTTGAGAATGATGGCTTGGTCAATATCAGCTCAGTGCCAATTACAGGGAAATAATCCTTATAAGTGTTCTATTTAGTCCCATGTCCATTTCATTGTTTTTCAGTCCCCGTTACGCCTTATCATGAATGTGTGATTTCGATATGCAGTTATGAGATGTAAGATCAGCCCGAGGTCAGATACACCATTGGTTTCAGCTATAAATGATTAATTTAGGTATTTCAAATCCATCCCTATCCTTTTCAATATGTTTAGCCAACATTCAAGGACGAATGTTCCTAAGGGAGAGATATTGTAACACCCCGTGTATATAAGATCAGACTCCTGACTTAAAGAAAGAAATTAGTTGGAAAGTGGAAAGTTTTCCCCAGAATGAGTCATGGAATGACTCGTTAGGTGATTTAATGGGTCGTGGTCAGACCCGTGAGGAGCAGTCAGGAGGTGCAGCAAGGTTTGGTGACCATGGATGACCTGACCAGTCGTCGTGTCAGGTAATGACTCGTCAGGACAGTCATGGGAAGGATGAGCAGGAATAGTGAGGTCCTGTGGGGTGGAGGCTAGAGATCAAGGATGGGGTGCCAAGACAGTGGTGATCATAGAAGAGGGGATGAGTCGTCGTGCACCTGACGACCTTTCACGTGACCCGTGGGGAGAGAAGAGTAGAAAAAGGAAATAATTCTAGTGTACTCCATGAGTTAGCACCACGAGCCGTTGCCAACCCCACGACTCGTGGAGTGCCTCGTGGGGACTGGCAAGTGCATTTTTCCTGCGAATTTCCAAGGGTGTTTTCCTAAAATCCTATGCTTCTAACTCCTAAACTACATCGTTTTGAGCATTGTAAGGGACATTTTATGGGTTTTTCTAGCCTAATCTCTCATCCCCTCAAGATATTCCTTCAAACTCTTCTTCCTCCCTTCTCTTAAGACAAAGGATTCAATTAGGGTTCTTCAAGGGCTTCAAGGGTTGAATTCAAGTGGGGATTTCTTCTATTCAAATATTTGGGACTTCAACAAGGATCTCCTTTCATCCTTGTGTCCCAATTTTTGATACTTAAAGATCCAATTTCCTTGATTTCCTAGCAAACATGTTCTAGGGTTTGATTTTATGGATAAATTCTCATATATCTCCTATGAATTCTAACACCCATTACGATTAAAAAATTATGTATGCTTATGGGATTACCTTCAACATATCCAATTATGTACTTGATATTAGAAATGCATGATCTTAGAATTTTCACCATGAAATAGCCTAGAACCCTAAATGGGATTTCGTAATAATTCACATGCTCTTATTATGAACTTGCATCCATATTTAAAGTATATGAAGATCGTATGAATTCCCTTAAACCTAGAATATATGATTTAATAGACATGTTGAGATACGATTAGAACTTATGGGCTTTAGCTAATGTGAAGTATGTGCATGTTTTTACTATGATTCTAATGTAAATGTTTTGGGTACTGGTTGAACCTATGGTAATGGCATGATTATCGAATTTTCATCATGAATTAGAGTAAATTTCGAAATGGGGTTTCGTGAAATATTCATATGCTTCCATTATGATCTCATCGTACATGTTCAAGGTATGAGTTGATTATATGGGTTTTCCGTAGATCTAGAACATATTATTTAATATGCATATGTTAAAGTACAACTGGGACCTATGGATCTTACATGAATCTAAGAAGTACGCCATATGTTATGAACTCAGGATTTGATTGTTTTGGATGTTTGTGTGTGTAAAGTATGATTTGATCTTATAGATGTTTCATGAATGTTAAATGTGTGGATTAAATGCTGACTCGGGACTTTGATGATATAAATTATGATGATAAAGCATGAGAATGATCCTTTAGACCTTTGGGCTTGTTGTAAGTAGAAAGTATCCCTAATCAATTCCAAATGATCTAGTATGATAATCAGTATGATGTAAATAGTTAAATGCTCATGACTCTGATTAGCTGAAGTGGCTTAGACTAAAAGAATGATGTTAGCAACCTCCATGCTCTAGTTTATTTGGGACTCTCCATAGCCGAGAATGTTTCCCCTAGTTAGTCAGGGAGTCTCCATAGCCGAAAATGTTTCCCTTAGTCAGTGAGGGACTCTCCATAACTGAGAATGTTTCCCTTAGTCAGTCTGGGACTCTCCATAGCCGAGAATGTTTCCCTTAGTCAGTCGGGGACTCTCCGTAGCTGAGAATGTTTCCCTTAGTCAGTGAGGGACTCTCCATAGCCGAGAATGTTTCCGTTGGTCAATCAGGGACTCTCCATACCTGAGAATTTTTTCCTTAGTCAGTCAGGGACTCTCCATAGCCGAGAATGTTTTCCTTAGTCAGTCAGGGACTCTCCATAGCCTAGAATGTTTCCCTTAGTCAGTTCAGCTTAGCTCCTTATAATTTTAGACATGAGTTGAAATCAGTTTAGCAGGATACAGACTCAATTATCAGCAGATAGTCTGGGCAGTGTATGATAACAGTTACATCTTTAGTTCTCAGTATGTGTAAAACACATGACCCTTATGCATCAATTTGATTGTACTTTAGTAAATGTTTTCAAATGAAAGCTTCATGTTAATTTATATGTGTATCTCAAATAGGGTCGTTGTATCTCTGTTCAGTTATATGTCCACTAATGTATTCAGTCTACGTCTTTCTTGTATACATGCATGTTTTAATTTATTTTCGTTTCCCGCATACTTAGTACATTCCAAGTACTGACCGTATAGTTTATCATTTCATGATATAGGTTCGGGATTTTAGACTCAACCACGTGGTTAGATACGCTTCATTACCCTCTCAGCTTCTTGTGGTGAGTCCTCATCTATTGGGGACACCATTTATATTTTCCTTTATGTTCAATCTTTATAGTTTAGGAGTTAGCTGGGGGCTTGTCCGAGCAACTCTTCAGTTCAGTAGAGGCTTTCAGACTTGTATAGACAGATTCATCTTTGTATCGAAGTTTTATGAAATTTTGTTATTTGAGGTTTTAAATTTGACACTATCAGTTAGCTTCCACTTAGTTATGATTTCTGTTTGTTGTTATTCTGATGGTGTTATGTAATGATCATGCCATGGGTCGACTTGGAGCCTCTCGGGGTTCCTTGTCCTATGAGTTGATCTGGGCCTATGTTCGGTTCGTGATAGCGCGCACTTCTCCTTGTGCCAACTTGCCTGCGTGCAGTGCAGCTCCGTGCACCGAGCTACCTATGCGTCACGTGGCCCTATTGGTAGTGTACGTGTGACTCCCTACCGACGTGTGTCTGCGAGCGCGACTCTCAAGCCAACCTATTATACCTCCGGAACCAAGGATTAGACCTGGGATTCAAATGAGTAAAATTTGGGAAAATGTTGTAGCAGTGCAGGAAGAGTCACTAGACGACTCGTGAGGAGACCCCATGAGTCGTTAGGTGGCTCGTGGGGAGGATAGAGATGGCTGAGGAGCTGAGGTCCCCATAGGCGTGGGAAAAACTCTTGGTAAGCTACCACGAGTCGTCAGGTCTCCCATTGGGTGAGGTTGAGGGTTACCTGGGAGGTCTGACCAGTGAACCTACCCCGCATGTCGTAGCCAGTCCCAACGACTGGTGAGGTGGGTCGTGAGCAAGCCCATGGAAATTTAATTAAGGATGAGGCAGTGTACTTGATGGAAGGTGACCACGACTCATGGTCACTGGTGACGAGTCATTGAGTAACCCGTTATGAGCCCAGTCAACCTGAAATATAGTGTACTTGACTGGCAGCACGATGAGTCGTTGCCCATCCTGACGAGTCGTCAGGTCACCTGTTAGGGTCACATGGCAGTTATTCCTGCGAATTAGTAAGGGCCTTCTCATAATTTCCTACACTCCTAAGGCCTAAACTATGTCGTTTTGAGGTCGGGACAGTGTCTTTTAAGGTTAAATAATTCATGTTAAGTCTTATTTGATGCTTGCAAGAGTTAGAGAAGGGAGTAGGAGGTGATCCTAGGGTTCTTCTTCAAAGTCTCCGAATTCTCATCTTGGTATTTTTAGGGGAGCTAAAAATTAATTCATTCTAGGTGTGTGGGGTTTTGAATTGGTGGTTTAGTCCCTATCCATTCCCAATTCTTCCCAAATTCTATGTTTAAAGTTACTAAATCTTTATGGGTCTTAACCCAAAATGCATGATTCCTCGAAAATTGATACGAGCTTGTTGTTTTATGTCTAAATCATGGGTTTCGAATTATTGGGCTGTTTTTACTTTTCTTATTCAATGATTTATCGTCTAATCCCTAAAAGCATAGGTCCCCAAATCATGAGGATTATTTTAAGGTTCAAGGTTATGGTGCTTCCTCAAGCATAATATGAATTTATGAATTTTAAGCATGTTTTCAATCTCTCATGTTATTATGATCACGTTTTTTATAAAATTTAAGAATTTCAAGGATGTTGAAACTATGGGAAATGCCCACATATTGCTTATGGTTCATGAATTATGATTTTGGCCGACCCACGGGCTCGATTTTATGGCTAGTATTATGAATTCTCAAGAATGTTGTGATTATCATGATTTAACTAGCCATGCATGTCATGTATGAATTTCTAAGAGCACGTTGCATGTTTTGGGAGTAGTACTTAACACCGAGTAGGTTCAAGGCCCAGGTTACGCCCTGAATCTCAAAACTACGTGCCACCATAGGTTATGTTTGGGACCTCCTCAATGACCCGTCCCTTATGCCCTACTGAGCCTTCATGAGTGATATCACGCTTTTCATGGTTCTACCCTTGGCAAGGTAAGAATGGCCTCCCAAGTAGGATTACAGGTCGAGCTCCATGTGTGCTCATATGAGGTATGTCGGTTATAGAAATATCCCACTGTTCCTCATTGTTTTAATGCATGTAAGATTATGTTCTTTGGCTCAAGTCATGTTTTATGAGATGTTTTTCTCTCATGTGGTGACTATGACAGGTTTACGAGTGCTTTTGGGAAACCTTGAGCCTTACGATATATTTATGATTTCAGCCTTTATGATCAAGATATCCCATTCCTATAACTCTTATGTTTCTAAATAGTGTTTTGCCTACCTTGCATACTCGGCACATTCCAAGTACTGACCCGCATATTTTCTATGTTTTATCATTTCATGATACAAGATTCAGATCTCAGGTTCAGCGTTGCTCCTAGCTTGCTCTTAGTTCTGCTCTCAGTTCTCAGTGATGACTCCTCATGATTCGAGGGCTTTAGGTTCAGATCATGGCTATCTTTTTTGTTTTAGACTGTTGGGGTTAGTTGGGGTCTTGTCCCTTCAACCCGTCACTTATGATTAGAGGCTTCCAGACCTATTTGTAGTATTCAACTGTTTATGCTTTGATAATGTATTGTTGTTTCTTATATTTCATGTCTTGATTTTCTATCAGTTCCGTATCATTAAGATAATTCTTCCGCCTTACGTTAATGGTTTAATTACATGCTCGTGCCATGGGTTGACTTGGGGTCCCTCAGGGCTCCTTGTCCCATGTTTGCGATTCGGGTGTACTCTTGGGTCGTGACAAAATTGGTATCAGAGCCATAGGTTTGAAGTGTCCTAGGGTGTCTGAAAGTTGCATTAAGTAGAGTATTTTTTTTGGGTGTGAAGCGCGCCACACTTATGACAAAGTGTCTACTAAACGTTTTAGGAAATGTTCCCTTATTTCGTGATCCATGTCGTGCGATGAACAGTCTCTCCATCTTTCTAATTCATTCTATTCATGATTGCAGAAAATTATGGCTCCCAGAAGAATAAATGGAAGGAGGAATAGAAATGATGAAGGCCACAGAGGTGGCAATGATCTTGGGCGACAACAAGCCCCACCTGTTCTGGAATCCCAAGCATCAGAGCCAGTTGCCCACACTGAGTTTTGGGAGGCTATTCAGATGTTTGCGCAGGCCTTGACCTCTTTGTTCAACCAACAGGCTATGGCACATATTCCACAGAATTGCAATGCTGTGGTGTCTCGAATTAGAGACTTCTTAAGGATAAACCCTCCCGAGTTCACAGGGTCGAAGGTGGACGAGGATCCACACGATTTCATTGAAGTGATCTTAAAGGTCACTCAGGTGGTGGGTGTGACAAATGAGGAGTGTGTTGACGTGGCCTCTTATCAGTTAAAGGAGGTTGCTTATATTTGGTTCAAGAAATGGAAGGACAGCAGGGCAGCGGGAGCGAGCCCTATCAGTTGGGATGAGTACCACATGGAATTTCTCGATAGGTTCTTCCCTCGAGAGATGAGGGAATTTAAAGCAGCTGAGTTTGTTAACCTAAAATAGGAAAAGATGACAGTGCTCGAATATTCACTTAAGTTCACTTGCCTATCAAAGTATGCCTCGGAGTTAGTGATGGACGAGAGGGCGCGGGTAAGCAGATTCATGCAAGGAGTAGCCGAGTATCTGGACAAAGAATGCAGAACAACCATGCTTCACAGGATCTGGACTACCCACGGATAGTCCTTTATGTCAAGTAGATGGAGGCAGCTCATATGAGGCAGAGAGAGGCCAAGAGGGCCAGAACTGATAGCTACAG
>JACEIK010000562.1:107354-119880 GCA_018107945.1 Datura stramonium | reverse complement strand
TAGCCAGGCACCAGATGTGCCTCGGCCCACCAGTTAGTAGTCCAGATCCTTCTAGGGCACCAGGTGCCAGTCATACCCCCCAAGGCGGGGCGTGACAGAACCACCCAAGGAGGTGTTTGGTGGGCTCAGATGCTTGTTTTGGGTGTGGCAAACTCGAAAACAGGGCCACCTTGTGCTCCTGTCCATCCTTCACCCTCCCATGCTATCATCTATATATAAACACCTTGGATTACATCAAACAAGATAGCAAGAGCAAGAGATAGAGGTCTACTAGCTGTTAGGACTAGTGTGGCTAGAGCTACTGAGGGAAATGCAGTAGTGTCAACCTCTGTGGCTGAAGAATTAGTTTAGCATCCCAAAAGTTCTTAAGATTAGATTGGGGATTGGAATATGATCAGCAGAAAAAGTTCAAAAAATGTCTCAGAATGACTTGTTGTATGAGTTGTGGAGAGGAGTAACAGGTCGTAAGACTAAGTCGTGGTGAATTTCTAGGTGGCAGGTCTTGGACCAACGAGCCAAGGTATGACCAATTGGTCGATGTTATGACTCATGGGTCACGAGCCGTGGTCAGTATCTACATAAGAAGGCCTGGTGTAAAAAGTCAAGGTATGACTCGTAGGTTGTGGTAATGGGTCAATCTCAGGACTCGCTATTTGATTTTGGTGTGCCTAGGTTGGGCAGTACGAGTCATGGTATGACTCATTGTGGGAAACAATGTGTCGTAGTAAGTGGCCATGGTGAGAATCAGTAAAGTTGGGGAAGCTTGGTCCAGTGGCAACGGAAGGGTGCAATGACATGTTGTTACTGTAACAATCCATAGTATGTGTCCATTGGGAGGATTGCAGAAACCATGCATGATGTAAATAGTGACAATGATAGGAAATGACAAGTCATTGTGACGAGTAATGATTCATCCTGTCTAGCCGTCGTTTGAAGGTCTAAGAACTGGGGAAAATTTGATAGTTGTGATGAGTGATACCATGAGTCCTGGTTTGGAAGGACGACTCATGGTATGAGTCATGGTATCTGGTAGTGAAGTTTTTCCTGTGAAATCAATAAGGGTATTTTAGTAAATTATAAGTTTCTATGTCCTAAACTATGTCGTTTTAAGCCCTAAAAGGATTGTTTTAAGAGGCTTTAGCTTATCTCAAGTAATTAGACTCCCATGCATGAAAAGTTTAGATTTTCTCCTTGAAGATCAAGCTAGAATTCTCTAATTTCTTCACCAATTCTCTTGGACTTTCAAGGATAGTTGGAGAGGCAGTCAACCCAGGTATGTAGGGATATGAATGAGAGTTTTCTTTCAGTCTCATGCCCAAATTACTCCTCAAGTTCACGAATTCAAGTTTATGGTTTTATAGGGTTTTAACCTAATTTTATGAAATTTTCTATGATATGTTTATGGGTCTAATCCCTACATGTTCCAAAGCATGTTTTGTGGTTACTAGGCAGATTTTATACACAATTTGATTATAAATTCATGATTTCAAGTTATTAAAAATTATTCCTTATTATGCATATTATATGAAAAGTCAAGCTTATGATTCATAATTTCAAGTATGATGAGATATCTAGCATGAATGAATGTTTAGAAATTTTTCATATATGAATCCATGATTTTGACTTATGAAGTATATTTGGAATATGCATGACTTTAAGATTTGGGCAAGCTCACACAAGTTAAATATGTTTTCATGATTTAGCCAAGGCTAATAAAATAAGATTATCATATTTCTTGGAGTCGAGACTCCCAATGCCACTCATGATATGTTTTCGAGTCAAGACTCCTCATGTTCAGATTTCAGACTATGCATGTAATTATGATTTCAGCTTCTTGAAAAATGATGGGAGAATTAGCATGTTTTTGGGAGTAGTATCTAACATCGAGTAGGCTTGGGGTTCCAAGGTTCCCCGGTCTTAGAACTATGTGCCAATTTACGTATATATACATTGTATGGAACTCTCAAAAGAGTTTTCCCCTACCCTAAGGGGCCTCGGCTTCATATTAATATCATGGTATTGTCCTTAGCCCTTGCAAGATTTTGGACGGCTCTGACCACTTGAGTGTGATAGTTGGGGCGTCACATAAACTCTATCATGATGGTGTCAGTTATGAAGAGTCTCTCATTGTTCCTTATGAGTTCAGTTACTTATGTTCATGGCTTTTATGATATTATCTTTTACAACATATTTGACCAGATGATCAGTTTATGAGTTTTTACTTACAGTTTCAGCTACGACAAGTTATGTGATTTCTATTTCTAACCTTAGGTCACTATGTTCAGACATGATAATCAGCTTATGACTATGTATGTCTCAAATTCAATTTTAAGCATGCAGTCCTCACTCTCATGATCTAATGTTTTATATTTATATGAATAATTTAAGTTAACATTTATTAAGCATGTTTTACTTACCTGACATACTCAGTACATTCAAAGTACTGACGCATACTCTATGCTATATCGTTTCATGATATAGGTTTAAGTGATCCAGTTAAGTCTTGCCGGTAGCTTGCTCTCCTTATCAACTCAGTTTAGCCCTGCCTAGGGCGAGTCCTCATTGTTCGAGGGTGTTATCATTTTAGTTTTTGTTATTTTAGTTTGATTCAGACTTGGAGATAGCTGGGGGCTTTTCCCAGCATCTCATCAGTTAGTAGAGGCTTTCTAGACATAGACTAGATATACAACTTGAGATGTAGCATTATGATGTTATCATTCGATATTCGTTATGTTATTTAGACTTTTGCTTATTCATGTTTAAGATATCAGTTTTCACTTTAATGTGTGCTCTTTAGTTGCTATGTCCATTCCATGGGTCGACTTGAAGTCATTCATGATACTAATTCCCGTTTCTTGGTCTGAGGTCCCAGCTCGGGTCGTGCCACTCAGTTGTTGTGCTAGCTCCCTCTCCCATGAGTGCAGGCATAACTGCTGGTGAACTTTCTTCTAGGAGATCTAAGAACAAAGTACCCCCAATGTGGATGGTTGTGTAAACCCTTAGCAGATTAGTTTTGAATCATTATGGACCTTATAGATGTTGGAATGCGTGTGGTCTATACCTTCTAATCAATCACTACCGAAAAGGGAACTCCTGCATCTTAGCATAGTTGAGCGACCAAGCAAGGAAATAGGATGGAAGTCCCATACCTCACAAATTTCTCCCAAATTTCTGCTACTATTAATCAAGAAAAATGTATTCTAAACCTTGACATGAGGCTAGAAACAAGCTCGACACCATGTAATGTTAAAGTATATGCCTGTGTAAGCAACAAATGCAGTCGTACCACAATCCAACAGAAGTTTGCAACAAAACATAAACATCCCTTTGTGACAATGGTCACGTCCTCCTTTATCTATCCTTGCTCTCTGTCAATAACACTTACCCTAACTGCTAAATCTACCCCATCCTATCTGTTGCATCATCATACTTTCTTCGTCCACTTACTGTCCGCGTTTTTTAATCAATTTCTGCCGTATTTTGTGGTGCCTTATAAATAGGACCGAATAGGAACTTTTGCACAATGCACATCAAAATATCAACCATCTTTCCCCTTATGTGCACACAATCTAAATGAGACNCCTTATGTGCACACAATCTAAATGAGACTAGATCTTTTTAGAATCACCCTTAGTGCACATTTTTTAATGTTGTGGCATATGTCGCATGTATACGGCAGCTCAATGATCAGACCCTGGAGTTGAAATGGGGAAAATGTAAAGTAGATGTTGCAAACTCATGACGAGTCTTGAGGGCATCCCATGAGTCTTCAGGTGACTCATGGGGAGGCTAGTGATGAGTTGCGAAGTTTGAACAAAAGGGTCCCCACGGGAGTGGAAACGACTTACGGCCAGACATCACGAGTCGTTACGTCAGCCGTGGGATGAGGGAGAAGGAAAGAGAAGGAAGAAAAACAGTATACTTCATGGGTGGTGACCACGAGTCATGGTCAGCCACCATGATTCGCGGGGTCCCCCATTGCCAGCAAGATGAGAAAATCCCGAAGAACGAGGTAGTGTACTTGATGAGCAGGGTGACGAGTCGTTGCCTTGAACCACGAGTCGTCAGGTCATCCATTAGGACCACCGGGCAGTAATTTCCTGTGAATTTAGGAAGGAACTTTTTGTAATTCCTAAGTTCCAAAAGCCTATACTACGTTGTTTAAGGCTCGTTTTAGTGGGTTTTAGGAGGGGAAAACCTATTCTAAGTTATTTCCTTCATGCATGCAAACTTGAGAGGTTAAGGAGGTGATCTAGAGCAAGTCTTCAAGGTTTTCATTCAAATCCTTATTCAGCAATCAGAGAAGTGGTAGAATCAATCCCTTCCACGTATGTAGGATTATGAGTGGGTGTTTCCATCCACACCCCTCCCCAACTTCTAATTAAATAGGAGAGCTTTCTATGACCAAGTTATGGGGTTTTACCCAAATGCATGAATTTTTAATTTCCTTACATGGGTATGAATTGATTATGATTTTATTATCAAATTGTGAAGCACGGGCTAATTTTATGATTTCAATTAAATTATGTTTCTAGCCTTATGAATGTTGAAGTTCATTGATGATATGTTCATGAAAAGTGAGATTTGTGAAACATATGTGATAATGATGAGATATTATGATGAAAAGCCTGATTTGAAGCTACCCATGTTTATAATAATATTTTATATGAGAATTGAGTATTTATATGTATGATAAAGCTTTGGGCAATGCCCACATGTTAAGTTAAANGAGTGGAATTTGAAAAGTGTAGAAAATTGGCAAAATATATATGTATGATAAAGCTTTGGGCAATGCCCACATGTTAAGTTAAAATGATGATTTTTCAGAACTAAGCTTACCACATGGTTTTGGAGCGAGGCTCCCAAGTTTGTTTTCAGCTTGTGGTATGTTTTGAACTAAAGCTTCTCATATGTATAATTTCATATTTGAGATGTATTTGATTATTGAGCTTCATCAATAAATGATATTGAGCTTCATTATATACGATGTAGAGCATTGTATGTTTTTTGGGAGAAGAGTCTAGCACCGAGCGGGCTAAGGGGCGATCACCCTATGCCCCAGAATTACGCGCCAACGTAGGATGGAACTATTATAATATTGGGACCTCCCTTGTGAGCTATCCCCGACCCTAATGGCCCTTCATCTTGATATCGATATCATGGGAGCATCCTTAGCCCTGGCAAGGTTTTGGATGGCTCTGCCCACTTGAGTGTAATTCTCAGGACCACGTTAACTCTATTGTGGTATGTCAGTTAAGTGACGAGTCTCCCATTGTTATATATGATTCAATTATGCATATTCATTACTCATGGTTATCATATACGCATGCAGGTTCTAAACGTAAGATTTGAGTCAATGTTTAGCTTTTCTATAAATATCATATCTCAGCTTCAAGTCATTCGAGTCAGTTTGATGTTATAAAGCTATGTATTGTCATGTTATGAAACGATCATGATTTCAAAAAGAATGCATGCAAGCCCTACTCTCAGTTTACCAATGTTTATGTTTTAATTAATGCATTGTGTTAAAAGGTTTTACTTACTTTCGCGGTTTTATTCCCTTGCATACTCGGTACGTTCCACGTACTGACCCCATACTTTCTATGTTGTATGGTTTCATGATACAGGACCCAGCTCTCTGGTTTAGCCCCGTTCTTAGATAGCTTATCGGAGTTAGCGTCTGCTTATTGGTGAGTCCTCATCTTCTGAGGACAAAACTATCTATCTTTTCTTTATGTATTTAAGTTTTTAACTTGTTGAGTTAATTGGGGTTTTGTCCCATCAACTCGTCATGCTTATAGGCTATTCATAATTATGTATGTATTCAGCTTCGGATTTTATACTCTGATGTTGTATTCAAGCTAGACTTCCGCTATTATTGTGTTGTCGATTATTTAGTCTCTTGTTTGATTTGGATGTACGCTTACTCCATGGGTCGACTTAGGGTCTCTCGGGGCTCCTTGTCCCGTGTCTCATTCTGGGCCTCCGTTCGGGTCATGACAAACTTGGTATCAAAGAAATAGGTTTGAAGTGTCCTAGGGCGTCGGAAAGCCATGTTAAGTAGAGTCATTTTCATGGATGTGAAGCGTGCCACACTTATGACGAGAGGCTATGAGACGTCTAGGAAATGTTCCCTTCTTTCATGATCCATGTCGTGCGATAAAAAGTCTTTCTATCCTTCTAATTCATGCTATTCGCGATTATAGAATCATGGCTCCTAGAAGAATGAACGGAAGGAGGAATGGAGGTGGTGAAGGCCACGAGGATGGCAATGGTTATGGGCATAAATCATCCCTACCTCTTTAGGAGCCTCAGGCACCAGAGCCAGCTGCCCATGCTAAGTTCCGGGCCGCTATTCAGATCCTTGCGCAGGCCTTGACCACTTAGGTCAATCAGCAGGCCGTTGCGCATGTTCCGTAAAATGGTAACACATCGGCGGCTTGAGTCAGAGACTTCTTGCGGATGAACCCGCCGAAGTTCCTTGGGTCCAAGGTGGATGAGGACCCACATGAGTTCGTGGATGATATTGTCAAGATCACCCAAGCCATGGGGGTGAATGTGGTGGAGTGCACCGAGTTAGCCTCTTATCAGCTAAAAGGGGTTGCCACATCTGGTTTTGCCAATGGAAGGATAGCAGGGTCGCAGGAGCGAGTCTGTTCACTTGGAAATAGTTCCATGTTGCATTTCTAAACCGGTTCTTCCCTCGGGAGATGAGGGAGCTGAAGGCAGCTAAGTTCTTGATTTTGAAGCAAGGGAGAATGACTTACAAGAATATGCCCTTGAGTTCACTTGCCTATCAAAATATGCCCCAGAATTGGTAGCCGATCAGAGGATGCGGGTGAGATGATTCGTCCATTGAGTAGCGGGCTATTTGGACAAGGATTGTAGGACCACTATGCTCCATCCGGACATGGATTTCCCGCAGATAGTGTTGTATGCCCAGTAGATGGAGGCAGCGCATTCGAGAGAGAGGGAGGCCAAGAGGGCTAGGACTGAGGACCATAGATTCTCTCAACAGAGGCCCAGTGGTGGGCACCGACAACAGAATCATCAGAGATCATCTGCCCAGCATCTTAATCATTGAGTGTGCCATCCAGGCCCAAACATGATCAAAGAGGGCAGGCATCAGGCTTGAGGGGTCATAGCAGTAGATCTACAGATTCTAGCATTCCAGCTTGTCGTTGATGTGGTTGGGGGCACACATGCTAGTGTTTGTTAGGTTCAGGTGCTTGTTTTGAGTGTGGGCAGCCCAAACACATTCTTAGGGATTGTCCAGCTACGAGACAGGATCCAGTTGGGGGCCGAGGCCTAGCTTCTAGTTCAGCAGCCCCTCCCATACGCTCAGCACATCAGGGGGAAACTACTAGCACAGCTGGCGGTCAGTGCCAGAATAGATTCTATGCTTTAACATCCTGTCAGGAGTAGGAGGTTTCCTCAGATGTGGTCACTAGTATGTTTCTAGTTTTCCATATTGATGTATATGGTTTGCTATCTGGGGGCTACCTTGTCTTTTGTGACACCTTATGTGGCCAGTAGCTTGGAGTCAGTCTAGAAGTCTTGTCAGAGCCCTTCTTATTTTGCACTCCAGTAGGTGACTCAAATATATCTAGACGAGTGTATGGAGGTGGAATAGTCTCAGTCCTTCGTAAGGTCACCTTAGTAGATTTCATAGAGTTAGCCATGAACGATTTTGATGTTAGTCTCGGCATAGATTGGCTATTTTCATGCTATGCTTCAGTTAATTGTAGAACCTGAGGAGTAGAGTTCAGTTTTCCGGGTGAGCCAGTCTTAGAATGGAAGGGTAGTTCAGCTGTACCTGTAGGTCGATTTTTTTCCTACCTTAAGGCCAAGAAGATGATTTCTAAGGGTTGCACGTACCATCTAGTTAGGGTTAAGGATGTTGAGTCCAAAACCCTGACTATCCAGTTAGTTCCAGTAGTATGTGAGTACCCCGAGGTCTTTCCCGATGATTTGCCAAGTGTTCCTCTCGAGCGGGAGATTGATTTTGGTATTGACCTCCTTCCCGACATACAACCTATATCATTCCTCCCTATAGAATGGCTCCAGCCGAGCTAAAAGAGTTGAAAGAACAGTTGAAGGACCTCCTAGATAAGGGATTCATTAGACCGAGCAAGTCTCCATAGGGTGCACCAGTGTTATTTGTCCGGAAGAAGGATGATTCGCTTTGGATGTGGATTGACTATCAGTTATTGAACAAAGTCACCGTCTAGAACACGTACCCTTTATGCAAGATCAATGACTTGTTTGACTAGATTTAGGGTGCCAAGTGTTTCTCAAAGATATATCTCAGGTCCAAGTATCATCAGCTCAGAGTTCGAGAGAGTGGCATCCCGAAGACAACCTTCATGATGCGGTATGGCCATTACGACTTTGTAGTGATGTCTTTTGGACTAACAGATGTTCCTACAGCTTTCATGGACTTGATGAATAGGGTGGTTAAGCAATATCTAGACATGTTCGTGATTATGTTCATTGATGACATCCTTATATATTTGCGGAGCGAGGAAGAGCATGTCTCTCATTTGAGAATAGTGCTTCAGACCCTCAAGGATCGCCAATTTTATGCCATGTTCAGCAAGTGTGAGTTTTGGTTGGACTCGATTGCATTTTTGGGCCATGTGGTATCGAGTGAGGGCATAATGGTAGATTCTCAAAAAATCGAGGCGGTGAAAAATTGGCCTAGACCAGTGAATCCATTGGATATTCGGTGTTTCTTAGGTTTAGTTGGTTACTATCGGAGGTTTGTTTAGGGTTTCTCATCGATTGCAGCACCTTTGACCCAGTTGACTCAAGAAAAGGTGAAGTTCCAATGGTAGAAGGCTTGTGAGAAGAGCTTCCAAGAGTTGAAGGCTCGACTTACTACCACACCAGTGTTGACCCTACCCGAGGGTACATATGGTTTTGTGGTTTATTGTGATTCTTCGAGAATCGGACTCGGGTGTGTATTGATGCAGCGAGGGAAGGTAATGGCGTATGCCTCTAGACAGTTAAAGATCCATGAGAAGAATTACTTAACCCATGATCTTGAGTTGGTCACAGTGGTGTTCGCATTGAAGATATGGTCACATTACTTATATGGGGTCTATGTGGATGTGTTTACAAACCACAAGAGCTTAAAATATGTGTTCACGCAGAAAGACCTCAATCTACGACAAAGGAGGTGGTTAGAGCTACTCAAGGACTACAATATCAATGTTCTTTACCATCCGGGTAAGGCTAATATGGTAGTGGACGCACTTAGTAGGATCTCTATGGAGAGTGTGTCCCATGTGGATGTGGGAAAGAAGGAGCTGGTGAAAGATGTCCATCGTCTTGCAAGGTTGGGAGTTAGGCTAGTCGACTCAACCAATGGCAGTGTGGTTGTGCAAAATGGATCATAATCATCCTTGGTGATTGATGTGAAAGCTAGGCAAGATGAGGATCCAATGTTTGTAAAGCTGAAAGAAGTCATTCGAAATCAGAAAGTGGAGGTCTTCTCCCAAGGGGGAGATGGTGTGCTGCGGTACCAGGGTTGCTTATGTGTTCCGAATGTCAAGGATTTGAGGAGTCGGATGTTGCATGAGGCTCATGGATCCAAATATTCTATCCATCCGGGTGCCACCAAGATGTATCATGACTTACGAGAAATATATTGGTGGAATGGCATGAAGAAGGATATTGCAGAATTCGTAGCCAAATGCCCGAATTTTCAGCAAATAAAGGTTGAACATCAAAGGTCCCTGGAGGAGTAATTCAGGGTATCAACATTCCTACTTGGAAGTGGGAAGAGATTAACATGGATTTCATTACAGGTATACCTCGTACTCGCCAACACTATGATTCTATTATGGTGGTGGTAGACAGTTGACTAAGGCTGCACATTTCCTGTTGGTGAAAACCATATATTCAATGGATGATTATGCCAAGCTATATATCCGAGAGTTGGTTCGGTTAGATGGATTACCCTTTTCCATTATTTTGGATCGAGGTACTCAGTTTACCTCCCCATTTTTGCGGTCTTTCTAGAAGGGGCTTAGGACTCAGGTTAAGCTCAGCACAGCCTTTCATCCGCAAACGGATGGCCAAGCGAAATGAATGATCCAAACCCTCAAGGATATGTTGAGAGCATGTGTGATGGACTTAAATGGTAGTTGGGATTATCATTTTCCCCTGATCGAGTTTGCTTACAATAACAGCTGTCACTCCAGTATCCAGATGGCACCTTTCGAGGCTCTGTACGGGCGAAGGTTTAGATCGCCCATTGGTTGGTTTGTGGTTGGTGAGGCAGCTATGATTGGGCCAGATTCGATTTATGTGGCTATGGTGAAGGTTCAGTTGATAAGAGATAGGCTAAAAACCGCTCAGAGTTGTCAAAAGTCATATGCAGGAGGAGAGAGTTGGAGTTCGAGGTGGACGATTGGGTATTTCTAAAGGTATCTCCCATGAAGGGAGTCATGCGGTTTGGAAGGGAAGGAAACTCAGTCCCCGCTATGTTGGTCCCTATCGGGTTATGAAAAGAGTTGGTAAGGTAGCGTATGAGTTAGGCTTACCCTCAGATTTATCTTTCGTGCATCCTATGTTTCATGTGTCGCTTTTGAAAAAGTATTTAGGAGACCCAGCCGTAGAAATATCGATGGATAACGTTGGTGTGAAGGATAGCCTCAGCTATGAGGAAGTTCTAGTTGAAATATTGGATCGTTAGGTTCAGAGGCTGAGGAATAAGGAAGTATCTTCAATAAAAGTGCTATGGAGAAATCAGCATGTGGAGGGAGCTATGTGGGAAGCCGAAGCGGATATGATGGCTAAATACCCACACTTATTCTCTACCGACTCAATTCTAACTTGAGGTATCAACTTTGCTCTCTATGAGTCCATTTAGTTTTCATGATCAGTTCATGTGTTCAAGTTTCTTTTATGTGTATGGATGTGTATGTGAAGCATGCGATCAGTTCAGCTATGTGATATGAATTAGAGGTAGTCATTCTTCTAGTTTTCGGTTTAAATGATCAGTATTTGAACATGATAATTGCTTATTTCTGTTTTCTGCTTGTTTTCAAATTCGAGGACGAATGTTCCTAAGGGGGAGATATTGTTATACCCCGGAAGCTCAATGATCAGGCCCGGGAGTTGAAACGGGGAAAATGTAAAGTAGATATTGCAGATTCAGGATGATTCGTGAGACGACTCGTGAGGGCAGCCCATGAGTCGTCAGGTGAATCGTGGGGAGGCCAGTGAGGAGTTTGGAAGTTTGAAGAAAAGGTTCTCCACGGGCGTGGAAACGACTCGTGGTCAAACACCATGAGTCTGTAGGTGACCCGTGGGGTGAGGGAGAAGGATAGTGAAAGAAGAAAAGCAGTATACTTCATGGGTGGTGACCACGAGTCGTGGTCATCCACCACGATTCGTGGGGTCCCCTATTGCCAAGCAGATAAGAAAATCCCAGAGAAAGAGGCTGTGTACTTCACGAGCAGGGCAACGAGTCGTCAGGTCATCCGTTAGGACCACCTGACAGTAATTTCCGGCAAATTTAGTAAGGGCCTTTTCGTAATTCCCAAGTTCCTAAAGCCTATACTACGTCGTTTAAGGCTCGTTTTAGTGGGTTTTAGGAGGGGAAAACCTATTCTAAGTTATTTCCTCCATGCATGCAAACTTGAGAGGTTGAGGAGGTGATCTAGAGCAAGTTTCAAGGTTTTCATTCAAATCCTTCTTGGGCAATCAGAGAAGTGATAAAATCAATCCCTTCCAGGTATGTAGGATTATGAGTGGGTGTTTCCTTCCACACCAATGCCCAACTTCTAATTAAATAGGAGAATTTTCTATGATCAAGTTATGGGGTTTTACCCAAATGTATGAATTTTCAATTTCTTTACATGGGTATGAATTGATTATCATCTGTGGGATTATCGAAGCATGGGCTAATTTTTTAATGATTTCAATTAAACTATTTTCTAGCCTTATGAATGTTGAAGCCCATTAATTATATGATCATGAAAAGTGAGATTTGTGAAGCATATGTGATAATGANGCGTCGCATTCGACGAATGCGACTTATAAATCGCATTCCAGGAATGCGACTTATAAGTCCCAAGAATAAAAGGGCCTCCCACTTCGGTTTATTTCATAAAATTCCATAATTTCCAGAGAACACGTAGGGAAAGAGAGGAGAATGAGGTTTCTTGATAATTTTCGTCTGAAAACGCCGTCAAACGCGGTCCAAACTCGAATTAATCTCAGATACCGAGGTATTTAGCAGCAAGGAGCATTCCTACGGGTTTAGTTTCGTGAAATTCGGCCAATGAATCGTCGTGCTACCGAGCCAAGGTAAGTGGAATTGCTCCAAATTAGTGTCAATATACCCCTAGCCCTAAAATGTGTATTTATCCCTTCTGGACTTTCGAGAAATAGCGAGTTTTTGACCATTTTTCAATAAGCCAAAGTTTGGGCTATATATATATCGAAAGTGATGTTTTCTTCCAGAATATTAGTGTATTTAGTTCTAACTGATATATATATGAATGCAGTTGGG
>JACEIK010000562.1:88941-100474 GCA_018107945.1 Datura stramonium | reverse complement strand
GTGAGAGCAATTTTAAGGCTCAATTTCCCCGAGATGATTGATACTTTTCCAAAACCCTCAAGTTCAAGACCTGAAGATGTGCAAATGGCAGCTCATGAAGCAGCAATGAAATTCAAACTGCCAACTCCAATGCCACCCGAGACCGGTGGTACAGGCTCCATAAGGATAGGTCTTTCCCTTAGTCAAATTAAAGTCATTAATGAATCGCCATTGGACTCGCCCAAAATGTGGATGGAGTTACTCGTACCTTTATTATTTCTTAGAGAATATACTTGCCCCTCGTATTCTTTTGCTGACCATACTGGTGGCTTTGAGGAGTGGGATGAAATGCAATACCATCATGATTTCATTTTGGATTTTTAATTAGGGTAAAAGAATTTCATATGTATATATATATGGCCCCTTTAAAGTAATTGCATTTTAGACTAAATTATTGGGGCCAATTTAAAGATATGACATTCTTCTTTTAGGATATTGAATGGTTTAAACAATTGTCTCTTTTATTCATTTTTGTTTAACTCCTTTCGATCCGCAGAAATACAGATTTTTTTGTAGAATAAATATTATTATTGTATTCTTGAGAAGTCCATGAAGATGGACTAATAAATAAATCAATATAAAGAAGATAATGGTGGAGTATTNTGATTTTCTCATCTATTATATTTTTCACATAACTCTCCCCCCGGCCCCCCCAAAAAATTAAAAGAATAAGAGCAAAATTATCCCAATTCGAATAGTACAAGTGTAAAATTGACTTCTTTTCCCTTATTTTGAAACAATCATTAAAAGAAAGGATAATTTTTGATCCATTTGGATAGTTGAAGAGTACGACAGAGCATTTTTAATTCAAAAATATAAGAGGTAAATATGACTTATTTTGAATAATTCAAGAGTATTTTTGACCTTTTTTCCTAATATAAATATACTCATGAAGTTAATAAGTAATACTAATACCTTACAAGGTAAACTAATATTAATGTGTTTACTTGAAAATTTGTCATATTGATTAACAATAAAAATTTCTAAAAAGACGTTAAAGGCAAGTGAATTAGATTTGATCAAGCTCCTCTTTCACTGGGCTGAATTGATGAGTATGAAAAAAAAACAAGAATGTAAACTATACAAAGTAAAGAAAAATATGAACAAGAGTCAGATGGAGAATCTTTTATTATAAGAACTCAATAATGATGTTTCTTGATTATAAGAGAAAGAAGCGAATCCTTTTTCATTTTGTGAGAAAATTTACTTATGGGTCAAAAAGTTAGGTCTATAATATATAATAATAAAAAGACTATACTTTAGTATGAAAAGTCATTTAATAGTGCTTAGTACCATCACATGGCTGAGCACGACCGGTGTCAAGTTAGGAACCGTTGTGAGTACACTCCAGCTAGAAAATGAGCTATTACTATGGAGAAAGATCTTGTGGAACAGATACCGTTGAACGCTCAGTCATGTGCGTCTTCTACACCATGCCTTTGATTGTCTTATGGCATTTCCAAACATAGATCACACACCATACATTCATCTCACATAGTGCAACATGACCCTAGGAGTACACGTCTAGGTCAACAGATGCTTGCTCACATGGCCGTACTCAAGCCAAGCTCACAAGTCAGCGCATAAGGCTCTAAAGAGAGTCCCTCAACCTCTCAATCAGCACAGAGGTCTTATTCCATCACAAGGGAAGCCCCCAATAAGTAATCGTTCCAAATATCAAGTATTCAACACTAGTTGGGTGGCTAACACTGGCCCTAGGCCACGCGCCGTCCATAAAATTTCCAAACTTGTATAGAAACTATAAACACTCCCTAGAGGTATCAAGGCAGGCTCTTGAGGTTCCTCCCCTCAAGGTAACACATTTGGGGTGGTCTACCGTCAACACGCTCGAGGAGGAGCTGGTAGGTTATAACAATACATAACCCCCTTATATATGCTTTAAAGAAATAAATTCAAGCATCAAGAGTAGACATGTTTCTGTCTGAAAATCATAACTAGTGTTTCTGATCTCATCTGAACTCCAAATCAGGTGTCATTTATTCCTACAAACTCTTCGACTTCCTTCACACCTCCATGAAGTTTCATCCCATTTTGATACTCATGGAATGATTTTGATTTATAGCCTTTGAAATTTTCAATTAATTACAACAATGCCACTACTCCTTGGCTAAGCCAAACTCACTGGTAAACAAACTCCAAATGACGCCAAACTTGGTAAGCATATATAAGATTATCCTAGGAATGGGACTTTCACCTGAAATCTTGAGATTCCAACTATGACTCGAGAACTTGTGGTACTAACACTCATGACACGCACGTAGCTGTTGCAATAAACTTAGAATCTCAAGATAAATTTTGAATTTCCTAAATCACTGGACCAAAATCTAATCATGTGTTCAGAGAATTCAAAATCTATAGATATACATAACAAATAAAAAAAATCTTATCNAAATGGTCTTTGCCTCCCACATTTTCCTTCTCCCAGATGCTCCTTATATGACCAATATCAATGCATGATGTCTATATGTTTGACACTTGTGCGACCCACTCGAGTGCGCAACATAGTGGGAGCTAAGGCAAAATGATAGTAGACCATATCATTCCACATGTTGGATTCTAATTTTTCCACTTGCTAGGCCTATATTTTTCTCCATGTAGATAGTCCCCAACTTTTCAGATATCTAGTGAAAAGTATCTAGAAAGTAGATGAATTTTTGATTCCTTATCGGGGCAGGAAATGACAACTATTGTCTCCTTGAATTTGATATTTCAACCATGTGTTGTTCGTGGATAGGGTCACTCTAGGCATCGAACATATGCTCATGGTAACACATCTTATGCTTGTTGCCTCATTAAAGACCTTGTCAGAAAAAACTCAATCAGAATAAAAACTTTGGTCAAGGAAAAGAATGAAATAGCCATTTTTAATTTTCCCAAGAACTTTGACTCTTTTGAGACGATGAATTATGGCTTTCTATCATATACAGTTTCCTTTGAAACCCCGAACCTACAGATAATGTGGTCTGATAAGAAGTCGATCACTTTGTGCTCCCAGATGTTCTTCTATACTCCTACTTCAACCTATTTATAGAATTAGTTAGTTAAAACCAAATGAAAAGCATCGGTTATTCATAGGGATTCTCCTATTTCAAATCTTTTCTAGGTCTATGTTCGTCTTTAGAAACCAAGGAAGATTCTCCTAAATTAGTTGAGAGCATTTGGCTGGATTTTAAAGGATTTTTGCTATTTGTAATCTATTTCGCAGAGCCAAGCTGGTAGCTTAACCTAGATATACAACCTCTGATGGCATGTTATGATCGGGGATTATCATCCCATTTATAAGAAAGAGGTGGGGGGTAATCATCCGGCCCTTAAAGAAGAGTAATTCACCATAAAGGTTAGCCACATCAACCTATTTTTTAAGCTATGTTCTGCATCGAGCAACAAGGGGAAATACTCCTAAATTAGAAGATCACTTTTGTTGGTGTTTAAGTTTTTTTTACTGAACCAAGATTTTGACTACATCCAGGTATACAACTTCCAATTGTGTTTTATGATCAGGGATTATATTTGATTCATAAGTAAGAAACTAGGGATAATCATCAATTATTCATAAAGGAGAACACTTGACCGTAAGAATTAGCCTCCTTAATCCTTTTTCAGAAATCTATTCTATATAAAGTTATTGAGGATAATGCTCCTAATTTGAAGAAATCTTTGGTTGGTGTATAAGGAATTTTCCATTTCTAATCCTTGTACTAGAATCAAGTTCATGACTACATCTGGGTATACAACATTCGATTCTGTGTTATGATTGGGTATTATCATTTGATACATAAGGAAGAATCTCAGGATAATCATATGATTCTTCATAAAAGAGAACACTTAATCATAAAGATCAACCACCATGATCCTTTTTCGAAACTATGTTCTGTATAAAATGATTGGGAATAAAGCATCTAATTTGTTTTGGAGAAAACTTAGCTATAAGGATTAGCTACCATAATTCTTTTTTTTGAAAAAATGTTCTGTATTGAGTGTCTGAGGATAAAGCATCTGATACATAAGGAAGAAAGATAGGAGATGAGCTCATTTCTTCATAAAGGAGGGCCCTTTATTTTGTTTAGGTGTTTTTAGGGAGGGAATCTTACCCTAGTTTAGGCATAAGGTTCTTTTTGACCTTTTTACGAGTTGAGTTTAGAGCCTACTTTGTGTAAATGATGGCGGGATCTTTAACAATTTGATTTTGGAGACTGCCTCATTTGGGGGGAGCTTTAATAATTTAAGTCTAGAGATTGCTTCATTTGGTGAGAGATTTAACGAAGTTTGAGTATGGAGAATGCTTTTTTTGGTGGGAGCTTTAATGATTTGAATCAAGATATTATATCATTTTGGCAGGAGATTTTATGATTTGAGTTTAGAGACTGTATCGCTTAGTTTCAGTAAACTACGCATTTAAGTCCTAAGACTAGTTTGTAATAGAGATAGACGAGAGAAAAATTTGTAGCACTTATTTCATTCTCATAAAGGGGAAATGACCCTTTTGATACATAAGGAGTAGCAAATGACCCTTGTTGTAAAACTTCATTCGAGTGATCTCGGTCTGATAGAGTAGTCCCAACGCTTGGATGTGGAGAGTGAAGACTCGGGCACTGGAGTCCTTTCATTAATTTCCTTTCTATGGAGTCTTAGTGAATTATCGGGATAATATGCTTTCATCTCTTTTGATTCCAACACTGGGTGTATTGCTGTTAGGGCAGGCCTGGTGTGGCGGGGTAGTCCTAGTATAAGATGTATGACTATCTAGGAAGTCCCATTGTAACACCTCGTACCCTTAAAAAGAATTTTCCACTTTAGTACGCATTTTACTCATTTTGTTAAGAGTGTATTTGGTGTATGGAGTCCTTAACCAAGTATGGAAGTCCCCAGGAGTTGAGACACTAAATAAGAGGAGTTATACAAATTTTATTATTCAAGTATTGCGAATAAATTACAAGCTGTAGATGAGACCTAAAGGCCGTAAATTCTACTATTGGTGGAGGCTAGATATCCTAAGTCATTGAATTGATGTATGAATCAACACATGGAGCGTAGATGGGATCCACAAAGTGTACATTGAATCATGAATGGAAGTCCTATTCTCCTAAGCTAATGTTTAAGCCTATGAACGCAACAAACAACGCACATATTAGATCCACAAATATTACCTTGCTTTGTATAATGAATCTTCAGAGAGTTACACAAGTGCAGGACCAATTTATGACATGACTTCTGATTCGCAAATCAATCCTATGAGCCATATTTAGCCGTCATGAGTAGAGATCAAGATATTTTATGTTATTGGATAAAATATATGAAGTAATCTATGGAACGTATTTTAAACTCATAATTCGCACCTGACTCCGTATATGAGACTTCAGAGAAGTGAAATCCACCCAATTCAATTTACGATTTGATTTATGGGTCGTAGATTCAATCCATGGTCCGTATTGGTAACACAGGTACCATAAGTTGTTTTCCCCTGCATCTGTAAATAGCCCTACCCCAATTTTATACTCATTTTATTTACCTCTAGCTCGGTGGGTAAACCCTCTCCTTCTTCTTCAAGATCTCCTAGCTCCAAGATATGTTCGTCTAAGCTCCTTCCATGAGATTTTGTTGTATGAAAGCTTAAATTTGTAAACCCTAGCTTTTACTCTCCTAGAGATTCAAGGAAGACCCTCTTTTTACCTCAAGAGACTTGGCAGCCCCCTCTTTCAAGTTTATACTAAGGATGTTCTCTTGCTTTTAGAGCGTTAAGGTATGTAAGGCAACCCTAAAATGTGGGTCATCATGTTCTTCCCACAATCTCCTACTTCTAAACTCAAACAAAACTTTTATTATGTAATTTTGAGAATTTCTCCATGATTTGATGATTCCATGTCTAAAATTTGGAGAACCCTATACATCTAGCATGATTTAGCTTTACTTTATCTTATGATTGAATTTTATGAAGTTTTGTGAGCATTCATGAAAATGTTAAAAATGATCATTTTCCTTTATGAGTCTAAAATTTAAGAATTGTTGAAATAGTTTGAGGCTATGTTATGTATTTAGCCAAGGCCATACTTACATGTTGTCAAAAGTGATGTCCTGAACAAAAGAGGCATAATGAAAACTGATGTCCTCAGATCATGAGGACTCACCAAGGCTGAGATAGAGCTAAAATAATCTGGAGCGAGCTAATGAAGGGTCTGAGATGGATCACACGAACCTATATCATGAGACGATATAACATAGAGTATGTTATTAGTACTTGAAATGTACTGAGTATGTAAAGAAAGTAAAACATGCTAGTAAAATAATAGTTTGAAATCATGAATATAAAACAAGATAAAACATGAGAGTAAGGACAACATACTAAGCGTCATATTCTTGAAGTAATCATAAACATGAGATATTCATCATATGCTAAATATAATGACCCACAGTTTAGAAATATAAATCATGTAGTATATTTTACTTGAAATCTTAAGTGAAAACTCAGAAACTGATTAATGGGTCAAATATGCTATAAAACGTAATATCATAAGATATGAACATTAGTAACTAAAAATATGAGGAATAATGGGAGGCTTCTCCATAACTGACACCATCAAGATAGAGCTTACATGATGCCCCAACTATCTCGCTTAAGTGGGTAGAGCCGTCCTAAGCCTTGCTAGGGCAAAGAACGATGAAGGTGTGATATCACTAATCTACCCTTAGGCGGGAAAAACACTCTCTTGAGAGGTCCCTAATAAGAATATATACCTATGGTGGCACGTAGTTATGAGACATGGGTCCTCGAAATCTCGAGCCTAGTTAGTGTTAGACACTACTCCCAAAATATCATATTTCTCATAATCATATTCTCAAAACACGGCTTATTCTATTTCTTGGGAGTCTTAATTCCAAACAACTCTGTAATTGACCTTGTAAGCCTTGGAAACAATAATGATAAAACATACTTGACTATATATGGTCTTTCCCAAATCATGAAATCGTACATAATTGATTCAAGCTTCATAATCTGAAATCATGGAATCATAAGTTTAAGAATTCATAAACATCATGCATATTTTGATAATTCATCATAATTGAAATAATGGGCTTAAAAGCTTAAAATTCATGAATCATGAATACTAGGGAGTAATCTTCTTAAACTTGAAATCATGAATTAGTAAGTAAATTGAGAGTCAAATCCACCCTAATAGCCCTAAATCATCAATTGAAATATGAGAGAATTGAACCCATGGATAATTGCATGGAATTGGGTTAAATCCTAGAATTTTCATAAAAACTTAATTGGAGACTTGAAATCATAGAATATGGATGAAATTGGGCATGAGGGTGGAAGGATTCCCCCATTCATAACCCTACATACCTAGGCTTGAAGTATTCTCAAGTTGATAGGACACCCAAAGGAAATTGAGATGAAAGAGATGATGAAACCCTAACTTCTCTTGAGGGGATTTGATCTTCACTTTTAGGGTGTTAGGAGTAGAATGAGGGTTTAGGATGATTAAAACCCTTAATAACACACTTTAGGAGACTTAAAATGACTTAGTTTAGGAATTAGGAGCTTAGAATTAATGAAAATACCTATTACACCTAGAAAATTTTTTGGTGATTATTTGATGTTTATATGGTAGTTTAAGGTAAGTAGAGGTTGTATATTGGTCGTAGATTATAAGGGAAATCCGTACGAATGTAAAATCAAAGAGTATGTGAAGTTCATAAGTAAGGGTCAACTTTAAACTATCATATCTCCCAATATATAATGAATTAGAAGCCCACGACCTATCAAATTAAAGTACTTTGAGTTTAGTTATCAGAATATTAAATCTCTCATAAATCGGAGTTCAGAGTAAAAAGTTATAAATGTTTTATGGTGGAACTATCGGACAGTGAAGTGGCCACCGCCCTAAAAAAGGTCACTGCCCAACAACCTTTATATTTTGAGTTGTGTGTGATGAAATTATTTTCAACATTTCCAGATATGAGGTGCTTGCTTACTCTATAAAATCCTCTCTTTTCCAGCAACAAAGCCTAAAAATCCAAGAGGAATCCCTCAAGTAAACACCATCAAAACTCAAGCAAAAGTCCATGGAAGTGAAGACAACTTTGTGGTGAAGTTGTTGCTGCCTTGTAGCTGCATTTTTGGCAGTGTTGTTGTGGTGACTTGATGCATTTCTGAAGAATTTATAAGCCACTTATATTCTCCCTCTTGGTAGGGACTATACACAAGTATAAAAGGTGAAAACTCTACTACTAAAATTGCTTGAATTCATGAGGAGAAAGCTAGAAGTTAGAGGTGTATTTGGTGTGTTTGTGAATTGCTTCTATTGCATTTTGAACAGTAAGGTTTCTGCATTTTTTGGACAATAAGTTGAGTTCAATTACTCAAATTTTTATCCAAGAACAACTCCTCAGAAAAAGGTAAGGATTTCGCCCCTTTTAAACCTCTCAAATTGCAAAGCGAAAAGCTAGAACTTGGCAGCTAAGTGAGCTGTCGATGGACTGTTTGTTAGCTGAGTTTTGCTCATTTTCCTTAGGATTTTTGGCTGTTTCTTTTTCTAGAATTATACTTCCTATTGAGGGGAAGAATTACAGTATAACTAAGGTAAAATTTCCTCTTGTTTCTCCCTCAAAAGTTAGTGAAAACTAGTTGAGAAAATGGCTAAATGTTGTTGATGTTGCCGTGTGTTGTTATTGGTATTGTGACTGCCTTTGGTTAGTTATTTTGGGCTGCATTTTGTGCTACATATTAAGCTTTTTGTTGGCCTAAAATCAATGGATTAAGGAGGTTTAAGGATGATCACTAAAATAGGAAATCGGCTAAAGAAAAGTTCATCGGAGAAAGGTATGTAAGGCACCCCGTCCATAATTCTTTTAAGAATGATATTTGCATTGTAAATTGAATGAGCCAACAATCTCTTTACAAGTCTTGAGGAAGTATGTTAAGCTTCATTTAAGCTTGAGAGTATCATGTTTTATTGAGGTTAAATGTTAAGATTATGCCTAGCCGAAGTGAGGCATATCAAGTGTGATATTGTGTTGATTGTTGTCGTAGTTGTACATCGAGTCAGAGACTCCTCAGCTTGGGCATTGTTAGCTGGTCCTTACTGTCTGTTATATATATATGTGTGTGTGTGTGTGTGTGTGTGTGTGATGTTAATATGTTTAAAGGTTTGGTTTCTAACTGAAATTGGTGAAAGTTCCAAGATGATGACGTGTAAACAATTTTAAGCTAAATAAAGACGTCGCAAGCTATTAAGGGTCATCGAGCTTATTGAATTCGGATTACCTGGTTATGGATCTCCTTTATCTTATATGTACGTTATGAAATATGCTAGGCGAAGGGGAGATTTCATAATCTCTTTCCCTTAAGCCGAACGACAAGCTAGCGAGCCTTTGAGCTCTAATATCCCTTGAACACGATCTATAAATTTTGTTGAAACTCTTAGGTCATTCGCGTTAGTCCTATGGGGATAGATACTCCGTTTTAAGTTACTAGAAATGTATATTGTAGCTTAATATCCCTGGTTGGGGTAGATCATATTTCGTACTTCCAGGTCATCCGTAGTTCCTTACAATTTATACAAGTTTTGAATATGTGCATTTAAGTTCTATTTTCTAGCTTTACATGTTATATTTTCTCACTTGCAGTTATGCATTACAAAGGAGGCCTATGCAGGCCACATATTAAGTATTCGTCATTTCTATGCTATACGTGTTAAGTTAGTCCATTATAAGCCATATCAGCTCCATTTATAATTTTGTTTAAGATTTACTTATTTTAACCTGGTGTGGTACACTGGCTGGAGGTATTTTTATTTTGCCACAGTATGGTACACTAGTAGAATTACCCTACCCATGATCTAGAATTGGCAGCGGTGGTGTTCACGTTGAAGATCTAGCGCCACTACGTGTATGGGGTACATGTTCACGGATCATAAGAGCCTTCAATACCTATTCCAATAGAAGGGGTTGAATTTACACTGGAGAAGGTGGTTAGAATTGATGAAAGATCATGATGTGAGTATTCGTATCATCCGAGCAAGGCAAATGTTGTAGCTGATGCAGTAAGTACCAAGTCTATGGGTAGTTTGAGTCATATTAATGTTGACATGATTAAAATGACGAAGACTCTATAGCAGTTGGCTAAGGCTGACATCCAGATTTGATTACTAGATGCTGAACATGGGGGTGTTATTATCCAAAACACAGCAGAATCGTCCTTGGTAGCGGAAGTTAAGCAATGACAATATGATGATGCAGAGTTAGTCTTCCTGAGACACAGTATACCACAGCAAAAGCAGAGCCCATTTGATTATGGACCCGATGGAGTTCTTAAATATCTGGGTCGTCTATGTGTGCCTAATGTGGGTGAGCTACGGGAACAGATTATGAATGAAGCTCATTACTCTCAATCTTCAGTACACCTAGGTGCCACGAGATGTATCATGACCTGAGGCAACTATGTTGGTGGAATGGCATGAAAAAGGACATAAAACGTCTTGTGACTTAGTGTCCTAATTACCAGCAGGTGAAGATTGAGCACCAGAGGCCTGGAGGTTTGATGTAGGATATAGAAATTCCAGCCTGTAAATGGGTGGTGATTAACATGGATTTTATTACAGGATTGCCTTAAACGAGCAGGAAGCATGATTCTATCTGGGTAATAGTTGATAGATTGACTAAATCAGCTCACTTCTTGCCAGTTAGGACTACATATGCTACAGAGGATTATGCTAGGCTTTATATATAGGAGATGTTCTCCTACATGGCGTCCCCTGTCCATTATTTCTGACAGAGGTGCTCAGTTCATAGCAAACTTTTGGAAGTCTTTCAAGAGAGGCCTGGGAACTCAAGTAAGACTCAGTACCGCATTTCATCCTCAGAAAGATGGACAGGCTGAACGCACCATTCAGACACTTGAAGATATGTTGCGTGCCTGTGTTCTAGATTTTGGCGGAAGCTGGGATGATTATGTTTCCTTGATTGAGTTTGCCTATAATGACAATTACCAAGAGAGTATTCAGATGGCCCTATGTAAAGCTTTATATGGGCGAAAGTGCAGGTCACCAGTGGGTTGGTTTGAACTTAGTGAGGCAGAGTTATTGGGGCCAGACTTAGTGCAGCAGGCTATTGCAAGGTGAAACTTATTATAGATCGACTTCAAATGCCCAGGGTAGGCAGAAGTCTTATGCGGATATATGTTGTCGAGCACTGGAGTTTGCTGTTTTTGATGATTAGGTCTTCCTGAAAGTGTCGCCTATGAAAGGAGTCATGCGATTTTGCCGAAAGGGCAATTTGAGCCCTAGATATGTTGGGCCTTACAGAGTTATCCGCAGGATAGGCAACTAGCCTATGAGTTGGACGTGCCACCATAGCTAGCGGTAGTCCACCCAGTATTTCATGTATCGATGTTGCGGAAGTGTATAGGAGATCCAACCCGTGTTATGCCTATCGATGATGTCTGAATTTCTGAGGAGATGACCTACATCGA
>JACEIK010000562.1:63636-87026 GCA_018107945.1 Datura stramonium | reverse complement strand
CCCCAGAGACCCCAAGTCGACCCATGGCATGAGCATACATCTAATTTAGTCACATGAGTGGAAGAATTAACATAAAAGAATGTATTCTTAACATAGCCAAAGAAAAATATCAGTACAAGATTATACAATACAACTGAATATAACTTGAAGTCTGAAAAGCCTCTAAACATGAAGGACGGATTGATGGGACAACTACCCAACTAATCCAACATCTAGAAACTGAAAGAACAACATAAAGGATTAACATACAGCCCTCAAAAAATGAGGACTCACCAAGAGCACTGAGAGCGAATCTGAAACTATCTACGGGTGTGGATGAGCTTGAGAACTGGGACCTGTATCATGAAACGATATAGCATAGAAAGTATATGGTCAGTACGTGGAATGTACTGATTATGTAAGGTAAGTGAAACAGATGTTTAAAACATGTATGAAATTCATAAATGATCATAAGAGTAGGACATCATGCTCGTATCATAAATCATAATAACATATCATATGGCTCAAGGTTTTCAAAACATTCGTAACATAACATAATCATAATCATAATAGAAGAGATTTACTTAACATGACCTGAGCCAACATATATAATCATAACATGCATAAATCAAAACATATATAGTGCTCATAATAATACATACCTGAGTTCATGAGCTAGTTAAATCATGATAATCGTAAACATGCTTGAACATATGTGATCTAGCCATCACATGAGGCCCGTGAGTTGGCCAAAACATAATTCATAATTAGTAAATTTCATACATACTTGTAGATCACACATATATCTTGAATTCCATAAAGTCATAATGGGTAACATAATAAATACATCATTTAAATCATAATTCATGCTGGGTTTATAAATATCATCAATGGGTAAATAGATCATAAATCAATTCATCACGGGGCATGCATAATTAGGCTTAAATACATAGAAGTCGAAATCGATAAAATTACAAATGATTTAAATAATAAAAACTGATTAAATCCCATAGATTATGATAAGATTTTAAAATCACAAAACCCATAATCAAATCACTAGAGTTTAAGTAAATCAAATTCAAAACCCCATGAGTTTTTGTTGAAATTTTAGTAAAAATCATAGAGGATGGGCATGGGTGTGGAAGAAATCACCCATTGATAGCCTTACATACTTGGGATTATCCGATTCTTAACTTCCCTTGATTACCCAAGAATGAAATTGAAAGAATTGAAGAGAAGACCCTAGAATCTCCTTTGATTGCCTCTCGCTATTCTTGAATGCATGAATGAAGAGAAAACTGAACTTAACCCCTTTAAAGTTCCCTATTTATAACACAAAACGTCGTAGTTTAGGCCTTAGGATCTTAGAAATTTCCATAAAAGCCCTTACTAATTCGCAAGTAAATAACTTCCAGGGGTCCCAATGGGGGACCTGACGACTCGTTACTGTCCGGCAATCCGTCATCTTGCCCGTCAAGTATCTTGCTCGAAGCCGATCAGCAGGAGGTTCCTAACGGACATTATAACGACCCATTACAGTGGCAACAAGTCGTGGCCACCATTAAGTAAATATTGCCTCCTTAAAACCAATTTATCAAATTTCACCACGCTGACTCATACCATGACTCATTGCCAGGCATGACGAGTCGTGTTCTCCTTCCGTTAAGTCCACTTGCCTTTTTACTTTCCTTATATCTCCTCGCCCACGGATGACCTAACGACTTCGTGGAGTCTAACATGAAGTCATTCTCAAGCTGGGGACTCTTTCTCTATTCTCCTAGACCTCCCCATGAGTCACTTGATGACTCGTGGGCTCCTCACGAGTCGTCCAGCAGCTGGAGTCACATGCTCTGGCTTCGAGATTTTAGGTTTTTCTCATTTCAACTCCCGGGTCCGATATTTGAGTTCTCGGGGTATAACAATATCTCCCCTTGGGAACATTCATCCTCAAATGTTAGAAACACATGAAAACTTAGAAACAAGCAATCATCATATACAATTACTAATTATTTAACTAGAAAACTAGCGGAATGACTACCTCAAAAGGGCGCATAGCTAAACTAAATTTAGACATCACGTACATCTATCATAACATAGAAATCAAACTTGTGCACATGAACTGAACATGTAAACTTATTAGAAAATTAGGGCAAAAAGCAATACCTCAAACTGAGCGATGGCGGTAGGCACAAGTGTGGGCATCCCCAACCATCATATACGCTTCGGCTTCCCACGTAGCTCCTTGACATCTTTGATTTCTCCATAATACTTTAGCTAAATTTACTTCTTTGTTCTGACCTCGAACCTAAGATCCAATTTCCACAGAACGCTATAGGCCCGAGACTATCACTTTACCAACACTATCCACCAGGGACTACTAAGGACTGGATCACCCCAAGCACTTTTCCAAGAGCAACACATGAAACATGGGATGCCTGAAGATAACTTTCGATGGCAAGTCCACTCATATGCTACCTTACTAATTCTTCTCATAACTCGGTAGGGACAAACATATCGGGGAGGCGGGATTTCCTTTCTTCAGCTTAGGTGTGAATCCCTTCATGGGAGATACCCTTGGAAAATACCCAATCACCCACATCCAAACTCAGTCCCTTCTCCTCACATCGGTATATGATTTTTGATAACTATGAGCGGTTCTCAATCGGTCCCTTATCAACTGAACCTTCACCATAGCCTCGTAGGCAGAATCGGCCTATCGCTTGGCTTATCACTGACCTCTCGGAAACTATCGATGGATCTACACCTCCGCCAGCGAAGCCTCGAACGGTGTTATTTGAATCTTGGAATGATAGATGTTATTATAAAGAAAACTTCGATTAAGGGCAAATGATCATCCTAACTACCTTTAAAATCATAACACATGCCCTTAACTTGTCCTCGAGTACGGATTGTCAAGCCGCACAGCCATCCATTTGCGGATGGAAGGCATGCGAAACTTGACAGTCCCAAGTCCTTACGAAAATACCGCCGAGGCTGGGAGGTAAGCCGAGTACCTCGAGTACGAAATAATTGACAAGCGAAATCCATGAAGTCGAACCAACTCCCGGATATGTACAATTTGGCATAATCATCGCCCGAATCCGTAGATGCTTGAGCGAGTAGAAAGTGTGCGGCCTTGGTTAACCTATCTACCACTATAAAAATGGAATCATAGTGTCGTCGGTACGAGTAGGCCTATAATGAAATCGTGTCTCTTGCCTCTTCCATGAGAGAATGCGTATCTTAAATCGCCTCCCGACCTTTGATCTCGGCTTTCGCTCATTGGCAAGTTCGGGCACACGGCTAAATTATGCAATATCCTTCTTCATACCACCCCACGAATAAATTTCTCGCAGTCAGAATACATCTTCGTGAATAGGATGGATAGAATATCTGATACCATGAGCCTCATGCAATATCCGAACTCTCAAATCAAACGTCTAGGATACATAGGCGACCTAGTATGTGTAGCACACCCCCGCCGGGAGAAAACATCCACCTTTCAACTCCGCTGCAGCTTCCTTGACTTCCTCAAAATCAGTCCTCATCTTGCTTAGATTTGACATCAACCACCAAGGACGATTCTGACCTATTCTACACAATAATGTCGCCATTGGTCGAGTTGATCCAATCTAACTCCCAATCTTACAAGCCTGTGGACATCTTTCACCAAACTCCTTCTTTCCCTCGTCCACGTAGGACACACTCTCCATAGAGAGCCTACTAAAGTGCATCCGCCACTATATTAGCCTTGCCGAATTTGGTAAGGACACTCATATTGTAGTCCTTTATGCTCAACCACCTCCTTTGCCAAAGATTGAGATCCTTCTAAATGAACACATATTGCAAGCTCTTGTGATCCATGAAACCATCCACGTGGACCCTATAAAAAGTAATGCCACCATATCTTCGAAATTTCAAACACCACACACATGGCCAACTCAAGATCATGGAGTGAGTAATTCTTTTCGTAGACCCAACTATCGAGAGGCATATACTATTACTTTCCCATGCTGCATCAACAAGAATCCTAGTCGACCCTCAATGAACCACAATATACAACAAAAGCCATAGTACCCTCGGGGCCCAAAGTCAACACTCCACTTCAATTCTGGAAGCTTTTCTCATAAGCCTCCGACCATTGGAACTTTATCTTTTTCTAAGTCAACCTAGTCAATGGGGCTGCAATTGATGAAAAATCCTCAACAAATCTTCGGTAATAGCCACCTAAGCCAAAAACCTCGATATTTTGATGGGTTCACCGTGCAGGCCGAATTCTTTACCGCCTCGATCTTTTGAGAATCTACTTTTATGTCCTCACCTGATACCACATGGCCTAGACATGATACCAGTCAACAAAACTGACATTTGCTGAGCTTTGCATACAACTGACGATCCTTGGGGGTCGAAGCACTATTCTCAAGTGGCGACATGCCATACTCGTTCCAGAGTATATATGGATGTCATCAATGAACATAATCATGAACATGTCTAGATACGACTTGAACACCCTATTCATCACATCCATAAAGGCTGCAGGAGCTTTGGTTAGTCCAAATGACATAACTACAAACTCATAATGGCCATACCGGGTTGAAGAAATTTGTCTTTGGGATATCACTCTCGAACTACGAGTACAGTGATACCCATACACAGAGATCTATCTTTGAGAAACACACGGCACCACAGGTGGTAAAATAAATCATTAATTAAGGCAGGGTACCTGTTCTTGATAGTGACCTTATTCAGCTGCGTAGTCAGCTACCTCGAAGGACCAATACTTCTTTCGAACAAAGAAGAGCGGGTGCACCCGTGGAAACTTGCTTGGTCTAATGAAACCCTTATCCAATCAGTCCTTCAACTGTTCTTTTAACTCTTTTAACTTAGTTGGAGCCATCCTATAAGGAGGAATGGAGATAGGTTGCGTATCGGGTAATAGATCAATACCGAAATCAATTTCCCTTTCTAGAGGAACACTTGGCAAATCATCAGGGAAAACCTCTCGATACTCGCACACCAGAACTAGCCGAATAGTCGCGCCTTAGACTCTACATCACTTAACCTAACTAGGTGGTATATGCAACCCTTAGAATCATTTCCTGGCCTTAGGTATGAAATAAATCGACCATTGGTACAATGAAATTACCCTTCCATTCGAAGCGGCTCACCCGAAGTGGAATTCCACCTCCGCGGGTCCTACAATTAATCAAGCATAACATGCAAACAACTAATCCATACCCAAGATGATATAAAAGTGAGTCATGGCTAGCTTTACTAAGTCTGCTGGTGGTAACCTTATACAGCAACACCGTGATGGGAAACCTCTATACACCTGCCTAGCTACCAGCGATTCACCATTGGAGTAGATACGAACGGTTACGATAGAATTTCGGGACTAACTCCAAAACTACTAGCAATATAAGGGTCACAAAAGACAAAAGTAGCTCTTGGATCTAACAAACCGCAAGCATCAATATGGAAGACTTATAACATACCCGTGACCACATCTGGCGACTCTATCTATTGTGCATGTGCCATTACGAGGAAAATCAATGTCCGGTGAAGCATGGCTATCCAGGCCATCCTTTTCAAGTAATCTTCTACTCCATGCACAAAACCACTCGCGATCTCGCTGATCCATCACCAATTCTGGAGCATATTTAGATAACCCGATGAACTAATTTGACAACCTTACTAATACAAAGGGATGCTATCAAGCATGAAAAGAAATCTCAGAAGAGCTTCTGCTGTTACCTTGCTTTAGATTAACAAACTCAACGCCTTGAGCTCCCCTTATCTCCCGAGGAAAGAATCCATCTATAAATGCAGTGTGAAACTCATCCCAACTTATCGGGCCTGCACCCACTGCCCTGACATCTCTCCATTACTTAAACCATATATGTGCTACCCCTTTAGCTAGTAGGAATCAATTCAACACATTCCCATTGTTTCACCCCTATGACTTGGGTGATTTTGAGAATCTCCTCTATAAAATTGTGTGGATCCTCATCCACCTTTGACCTTGTGAATTCTGGAGGACTCATCTTCAAGAAATCCCTCACCCTAGCTGTTGTTATTTCCATTCGCGAAATGCGCCCAGCATACGATTACGGACACAGGCGGCCATGGCCTATGCCGGTATCGAATCGGCCCTAAACTCGGCGTGGGAAGTTGGCTCTGGTGCGTGCTCCTCATGAATGGGTTGAGCTGGCTGATGCTCACCATTATGGGCACCCTCATGATCATTACCATTACCATTTCACCTAGCATTTACTTGATGAGGAGGGATGATTCTACAAACGAGAATAGCATGAATTAGAAGAGTAAGGACATTAAATCATATGACATAGATCATGAAAAGAAGGGAACATTTCCTAAATGCTAGTAGCCTCTTTAACATAAGTGTGGCCTTCACACCCATGAAAAGACTCTACTTAACGTGGCTTTTAGACTCCTAGGACACGCTAAAACTGCAATACGATACCAAGTTTGTCACGATCCAAGCGTACACACGGATCATAGACACGGGACAAGGAGCTTAGAGGCCCAAGTCGACCCATGGCATTACCCATACACATCTAATTTAGTCACATGAGCGGAAGAATTAACATAAAAAATATATTCTTAACATAGTCAAAGAAATTCGTACAAGACTTATACAATGCCGAATATAACTTGCTGATCGATAAGCCTCTAAACATGAGACGGATTGATGGACAACTCCCCAACTAATCCAACATCCAGAAACTAAAGAAAAACATAAAGGATGAACATGCAACCCTCGAAACATGAGGACTCTGCAAAGTCTTTGAGAGCGAATGCGAAACTACTCTCTGAGTGAGGATGAGCACGAGAACTAGAGACTTTGTATCATGAAACAATACAACATAGAAAGTATGCGGTCAGTACTTAAAATGTACCGAGTATATAAGGTAATGAAATGGATGTTTATAACATGTATGAAATTCATAAATGATCAAAAGAAGTAGGGCGTCATGCCATGCTCGTAAATCATAATAACATATCATATGGCTCAAGGTTTTCAAAACATTCACCAACATAACATAATCATAATCATAATAGAATGTACTTAGCATGACATGAGCCAATATACATAATCATAACATGTATAAATCAAGAGGAACGATGGAGATTCTCTTAGCGCAGACCTCATATGAGCACACATGGCTTGACTTGTAACCCTAGTTGGAGGGTGTTCATACCATTCCAAGGGTGTAACCATGAAAGTGTGATATCGCCATGAAAGGGCCATTTGGGCCAGGGACCAACTGAAAAGGGTCCTAACATACCTACGGTGGCCGTTGTTCATGAGATCAGGGGCTTAACACAGCCACCCGAACCTACTCGGTGTTTGATACTACTCCCAAAATATATATAGTGCTCATAATAATACATACATGAGTTTATGGGCTAGTTAAATCATGATAATCATAAACATGCTTGAACATATGTGATCTAGCCATGACATGAGGCCCGTGGCTAGGCCAAAGCCTCCTATTCATAATTATTAAAATTCATATACTTGTAGATTATGCATATAACTTGAATTCCATAAAATCATAATGGGTAAAATAATAAATACATGATTTAAATCATAATTCATGTTGGGTTTACAAATATCATCAATGGGTAAATAGATCATAAATCAATTCATCATGGGCCATGCATAATTAGGCTTAAATACATAGAAGTCGAAATTGATAAAATTACAAATGATTTAAATAATAAAAACTAATTAAAACCCATAGATTATGATAACATTTTAAAATCACAAAACCCAGAATCAAATCACTAGAGTTTAAGTAAATCAAATTCAAAACCCCATGAGTTTTTATTGAAATTTTAGTAAAAATCATAGAGGATGGGCATGGGTGTGGAAGAAATCACCCATTGATAGCCCTTACATACTTAGGATTATCTGATTTTAACTTCCCTTGATTACCCAAGAATGAAATTGGAAGAATTGAAGAAAGAGCCTAGAATCTCCTTTGATTGCCTCTCGCTATTTTGCATGTATGAATGAAGAAAAGCTGAACTTAATCCTTTAAATTTCCCTATTCATAACCCAAAACGTCATAGTTTAGGCCTTAGGATCTTAGGAAACATGTAAAATCCCTTACTAATTTGCGGGAAAATGACGTCGGGGTCCCAGCGAGAGGACACGACGACAAGATTTTTGTCCCCACGATCCGTCATCGCACATCCAAGTATCTTTGCGCCTTAACTAATCACTGGGGGTTCCTAACGGATGACATAACGACCCGTTACCCGTGGCCACGAGTCGTGGCCACCATTCGTCAATATAGTGCCTCCTTAAAACCAATTTATCCCAGAATTTCACCCAACGACTCATACCACGACTCGTTGCCGGACATGGCGAGTAGTGGTCTCCCCTTCCAGTAAGTCACTTGCCTTGCCTTTTCTACTTTACTTATATCTCCTCACCACGGATGACGGCCATGAGTTGTTCCCAAGCTCATGGGGACTCTTTTCTATTCTCCCGGGCCTCCTGCGAGTCACACCGACGACTCGTGGGCTCTCTTCACAAGTCATCTAATGACTCGTGTTGTGCCTAGGCTTCAGTTTTCAACTTTTCACCATTTCAACTCTTAGATTCCACATTCTTTGAGTTCTCGAGGTATAACATGTTAAATGTGTTTAAAGTTTGGTTTTCTAATAGAAATTGGTGAAAGTTCCAAGATGATGACACATGTAAATGATTTTAAGCTAAGTAAAAAGGCATTAGCAGCTGTAAGAATTAGCGAACTTATTGAATTAGAGAATTACCTTGTTATGGCTCTCCTTTATCTTATTATGTGCACATTATGAATTATGCTAGGCCAAGGGAAGATTTCGTAATCCTTTCCCTTAGGCGAGCGACAAATAGTAAGTCTTTAAGCTTTAATATCGCTTAAACACGATCCATAAATTTTGTTGAAACTCTTAGGTCATCTGTAGTTCCATATGATTTATACAAGTTTTGATACATGCATTTAAGTTCTATTTTCTGAATTTACATGTTATATGTGCTCACTTGCGGTTATGCATTACGAAGAGCCTATGCGAGCCACGTATTAGTATTCATCATTTCTATGCTATAGGTGTTAAGTTAGTCAGTATAAGCCACATCGGCTCCATTTATGGTTTGTTTAATATTTACTTATTTAACCCGGTGTGGTACGGCTGGATGTATTTTACCCCGGTGTGGTACACACGTGGAGGCATTTTTTATTTTTACCCGGTGTAGTACAACGGCTGGACGGAATTTTATATGAATTTTTTGATTGGCTGGCCGCTAGAATTTCAGTTATAGTTTTGTTGTGCGTTAGATGATTGCATTTACACACTTCAGTATTGAGTTATTGCCAAGTTTCGATTTTCAGGGGATTTTGGGTTGTTACTATTCCTTTTCGCTCGATCATCATTGTTATCTTATATGTTTACAATTGTCAGCCTTACATACCAGTAGATTGTATTTGTACTGATGTCCCTTCATGCGAGGACCCTTCCTTCAATCGTGCTACAGTACGGGCCGAGCTGGATCATCGAACCTTGTAAAGCGGGTTAAGTAGAAATAGTGGTATGCTCCTCTCTTCCAGAGCCATGTCTAGTTTTGACTATTTTGCATTTTGTGTACAACATGGGTATTGAGCCCTATCTCGTGCATTTTAGTTCTTTTACTACGTAGAGGCTGATGTGAACTAGTTTGTATAGTAGTTTTGGTTGTGTATTCATATCATTGTTATCCTATATGTTTACAATTTTCAGCCTTACATACCAGTACATTTTATTCATACTGATGTCCCTTCATCTGGGGACCCTTCCTTCAATCGTGCTACAGGTACAGGCCGAGCTCAGATCATCAGACACTGTAGAAGCCAGGTTAAGTAGAATAGTGGTATGCTCCTCTCTTCCAGGAGCCATGTCCTAGTTTTGACTATTTTGCATTTTGTGTACAACATGGGTAGGCCGGGGCCCTATCTCGTGCATTTTAGTTCTTTTACTCTGTAGAGGCTGATGTAGACTAGTTTGTATAGTAGTTTTGGTTGTGTATTCATGTTGGTTTTCCATTGCTCTGTTTAGATTTATTGTAGCCTTGTTTGCTTCTTAGGTTGTATATTCGTTATTATCGAGACATTATGGGTCCAGTATTTATCTTGGTTGGTTGTGACAGGTGGCTTGGTCAGCCTTAGTGTTACATTTATAGATACTATATACCCGTCTTCTCGATCAATCATAAATCGAGTGCCAGTTGCGCTCTCCCCTAGTTTTTGGGCCTGACAATACCCTTAAGGATCCAACAGGAAATTACTCACTGCCAGATCCAACGAGCGACTGGATGACCTGTTAGGAGACTTGAAGGGTCGTAACTTGACCCCTACTCACTTGCAGATTCTTCTCAAATTTTTTGATCTTCACTTGACACCTCACTTGATGATTCATCGTGTCACTTAACAGGTCACTTAACCAGTTGTTAAGACTCTTTAAAACTCCACTTTTTCATCAACTTGCACACTTAACAGGTCACACCACAACAATCGGATCACTTGATGAGTCACACTATGACTCATTCTGTGACCTAGTGTAGGTTTTCCTATTTTCTCCATTTCAAAACTTGGGTCTAATCTTAGGGATTTTTGGAGTGTTACATTATCTCCCCCTTGGGAACATTCGTCCTCGAATGTAGATTAAGCATACTGAAAGGCTAGGGAAAGAATGCAATCCCAAAACTGAAAACTATGAACTGAAAAATTGACCGAGTGACTGACTCCAGAATGAGATACATGACCTAACTAAATTCAAGAAACATATATGCATGCCAGGACATGAAAGGAATTGAGAGGCATGAAATTGACATGAAACTGAATAGAGTATTCAAGAGGAAACTATACCTCATGCTGGAACTAAGCTGGATGGGAAAAGATGTAGGTATGTTTAGTCATCATATTTGCTTCGGCTTCCTGCGTAGCTCCCTCAACAAGCTGATTTCTCCACAAAACATTTAATGAAGCTACTTCCTTGTTCCTCTACTTCGACCTAATGATCAAGGATCTCAACTTATTCATAGGTAAGGTTATACTTTAGCCCAATTCTCTCTACCAGAACAACCAAAGTTGAATAACCAATGCACTTTTTCAACAAAGATACATGGAAAACTGGGTGTTCCGAAGCTAACTCCATTCAACTCATATGCAACCTTGCCAACTCGTCTCAAAATTCTATAAGAACCAATATATCAAGGAATAAGCTTCCCTTTCTTACCGAACCTCATGACTCCTTTCATGGGAGACACCTTCAGACACACCAAAGCATAACCTCAAACTCAAGCTCTCTCCTCCTAACATCCATATAAGATTTCTAATGACTCTGAGCTATTTTCAGACTTTCTCTAATAAGATAAACTTTCTCCATCACCTCTTAAAGTAAATCTGGCCCTATCAATGTAGCCTCACCTACCTAGAACCATTCAATAAGTGTCCTACACCTCCCGCCGTAAGGAGCGCCAAATGGAGACATTTGAATGTTGGAGTGATAACTGTTATTGTAAGAAAACTCAATGAGAGGCAAGTAATCATCCTAACTACCCTTGAAATCAATCACACACACTCTCAACATGTCCTCAAGAGTCTGAATGGTTTACTCGGCATAACCATCCGTCTACGGGTGAAAAGTAGTGCTAAGCTTCACTTGAGTACCAAGCCCCTTTTGAAATGATCTCCATAATTGAGAGGTGAACTAAGTACCCCTATCTGAGATAATGGATATTGGAACTCCATGAAACTGAAACAACTCGCAAAGTAGAGTCTAGCATAATCCTCGATTAAATCTAAAGTTTTAACCGGTAAGAAATTTGCTGATATGGTCAACCTGTCCAGAATCACCCTTATAGAGTCATACTATCGGCATGTATGAGGAAACCCTATTATGAAGTCCATATTGATCTCTTTCCACTTCCAAGTAGGAATGCTGATGTCCTGAAGCATACCTCCAGATCTCTAATGCTCGACCTTCACCTGCTAGCAATTTGGATACTTAGCCACAAATTCTGCTATGTCCTTCTTCATGCCATTCCATCAATAGACGTCCCATAGGTCACGATACATATTTGTGGAACTTGCATGGATAGGTTACCGAGAGCCATGAGCCTCAGTCAACATTCACTCTCTCAAGTCATCTACTATCGATATACACAATCGACCCTGATATCGGAATACACCATCTCCCCTTTGGGGAAAAACCTCTACTTTTTGATTCCGGACAGCTTCCTTCAACTTTACTAAGATAGGATCATCATATTGCCTTACTTTAACCTTCGTCACGAATGAAGATTCCGACCCATTTTGAATAATAACACCACCATCCATCACATGTGTAAGGCAAACTCCTAAACGAGCAAGCCTATGAACATCCTTCACTAGCTCCTTTCTCCTATTCTCGAAATGGGACACACTCTCTATGGATATCCTACTAAGAGCATCCACCACTACATTGGCTTTGGCCAGATAATAAAGGACACTCATGTCATAATCCTTAAGAAGCTCTAGCCATCTCTTTTGTTGCAAATTCAGGTCCTTCTGAGTAAACACATACTGTAGGCTCTTGTGATCCATGAACATGTCCACATGCACCCTATAAAAATAATGCCTTCAAATCTTCAAGGAAAATACCACAGCTGTCAACTTTAGGTCATGTGTTGGATAATTCTTCTCATGGGTTTTAAGTTGTCTAGAGGTATACACAATGACCTTACCATGCTATATAAATGCACAACTAGACCAACTCTAGAAGTATCAAAATATAGAATGAAGTCATTTGTGCCCTCCAGTAGGGTTAGTACTAGGGCTAAAGTGAGTCGAGTCTTTAACTCCTGAAAACTCTTCTCAAAAGCATCTGAACACTGAAATTTGACCTTCTTCTAGGTCAACTTAGTCAATGGTGCCATAATGGATGAAAATCCCTCTATGAACCTCCGGTAATAGCCAACTAAATCCAAAAACCTCCCAATATCAATAGGACTGACAGGTCTAGGCCAATTCTTTACTGCCTCTATCTTTTGAGAGTCCACCTGTACACCCTCAGTAGACACTACATGACCCTAGAATGCTATTGAGTTCAGCCAAAACTCACACTTGCTGAATATAGAAAATAGTTGATGATCCTTGAGAGTTTGCAACACATTCCTCATATGAGCGGTGTGCTCCACCTCACTCTGAGAGTATATGAGGATATCATCTATGAAGATAATCACGAACATATCCAAATACTGCATGAACACCCTATTTATCAAGTCCATAAAAGCTATTGGAGCATTCTTTACTCCAAAAGACATAACTGCGAATCCATAGTGACCATACCGAGTCCTAAAGGTCGTCTTTAGAATGTCACTCTCCCTAACTCTGAGCTAATGATAGCCGGATCTGAGGTCTATCTTTGAAAAGCACTTAGCACCATGAAGCTGGTCAAACAGGTCATCAATCCTAGGGAGGGGATACTTATTCTTGATTTTGACCTTGTTCAACTGCCGATAATCAATGCACATCCTAAGGGATCCATCCTTCTTCCGAACAAAGAGAATTGGAGCACCCCATGGGGACTTACGAGGCTTGATGAAAACCTTATCTAGCAGATCTTTCAACTCATCCTTCCACTCTTTAGCTCAACTAGGTCATCCTGTAAGAAGGAATGGATATGGGCTGCCTATCAGGGAGAAGATCAATACCAAAGTCAATCTCCCACTCGGAAAGGACTCTTGGTAGATCATCTGGGAAAACGTCCGGATACTCACATACAACAGGAGGAGACTAAAGAGTCAGGTCTTGGATATAGAATCCTAAACCTAAGTAGATGGTATACACAACCCTTGGAGATCATCTTTCTGGCCTTTAAGGTAGGAAACAATGTGACCTACAGGTACAGCTGAACTACAGCTGAACTACCAATCCATTCTATGACAGGTTCACTCGGAAATTGGAACTCTAATGAACGGGTTCTATAATTGACTGAGGCATAACAAGCATGTAACCAATCCATACCAAAGATAACATCAAATTCAGTCATATCTAACTCTACTAAATCGACTGAGGTGACTTTTTAAAGAATCGAGACAGGGTAATTTTTATATACTTGTTGAGCTAAAATTGACTTGCCGACCATAGTAGAGGCTGAGAAGGGTTCTGATAAGATTTCGGGACTGATTTAAAAAAATAACAGTAATATAAGGAGTCACGAAGGATAAAGTAGCCCTTGGATCTAAAAATGCATAAACATTAAGATAAAACACTCGTAAGATATCAATGACCACATAGGGTGAGAACTCCTGCTCCTCCGAGAAGAAAGTGCATAGAACCTGTTCTGGTGCTGTCCCCTACTGCACTAGAAGAGGCGCCCTGGTGAGATGGGCAAGCTGCTGGAGCTACTGAAGTGGTGGCTGGGACACGACCTCTACCGTCACCCTGTCGAGCTAAAGGACAATCTCTAAGCATATGTGCGGGCTTCCCACACCCAAAGCAACCATCAGTTCCAACCAAACACTCACCGAGGTGCCTCCTACCATACTTCTTATGAGATGGAAAAATGTGCTCCCCTTTCATGCTCCTCTGACCCCTAAAGCCTGACACTCTACCTCTCTAATCTCCTTGAGGTCTAGATGGAACACTAGCTGATAATGAAGCTAGGATGACGAACTCTGATGGGACTGAGGGTGATGTCCACTACCTTATCTCTATTGGAAATGCCCATAACTCCCAGTTTGGGACCTCTTAGCCTCTCTTTAGTTCTCCTTCATCTACTCTACCTCTATCTGCTGGCCATATATTTCAGTCAGGAGATATCTATATCATTAATCAGAATGGTGGACCTACACTCTTTGACCAATGAATCTYCCACCCCATTCACGAACTTGCTCATAYAAGCCCTCGAATCAGCAACCATCTCYGTAGTATTCTTAGGTAAACTTCASGGCATACTTCTGAACAGTCATATCATTTTGCTTTAAGTTGAAGAACTCTGCTGCCTTTGCTTCTCTSAACTCTCGGGGGAAGAACCTRTCCAAGAAAGCTGTAACAAACTCATTCTAGCCAACGGGGACTGCACCAACTCCCTTTCTCTCCTTCCACTACCGGAACCATATACGAAAACCCCCTTTAGTTAATAGGAGGACAATTATACACTATCCTCTCCTAAAACACCCATCACCTAGGTAATCTTATAGACCTCCTTTTGACCTATGAAACTCAAGTGGGTTCATCCTGAGGAAGACTTGCACCCTAGCTGCTGCTGTATTTCCATTCTGATTCAAATGATCCAAAACCTTCTGATTGACCTGGGTGGTCATGTCCTGTGCCAACATCTAAAATGCCACCATGAACTCGACATGAGTAACCTACTCAGGTAGAGGATCAGCTGGAGCTGGTGGGGCTGGCTAATGCCCATCTCCATTGCCATTGCCCTGACCATTTTTATTGTCATTTCTTTTTTCGTTGACTCAGCGGGGAGGCATGTTACTGCAGACACATATAGCACGATTTAAAGGAGTAGAGAGAGATGTTACTGTAGACACATATAGCATGACATAGATCATGAAAGAAGGAAAATTTCCTAAAACGCCTTGTAGCCTCTTCCCCATAAGTGTGGCGCATTTCACCCCCATAGAGAAAACTCTACTTAATGTGACTTTTAGAAACCCTAGGACACACCTAAATCTTTTCTCTAATACCAAGTTTGTCATGACCTGAGCTGGGATCCCATACCGAGACACGGGACGTAGAACCACGAATGGCTCCAAGCTAACCCATGCTATATACATAGCATGAATAAGAGCATTACTAAGCAGAAATAAAGCATGAACATGATATAAGCGGAAGTTTGCATAGGATAACAATATAAATGTAAACATGAACCAACATTGCTGAACCATCTATACATAGCTGTTTGAAAGCCTCTAAATACCTGATGAGCTGATAGGACAACACCCCCAACTAGTTTGCCAAATTTGAAACTAAAAGATATGAAAAAAAGATGCATAGCCAAAATTGATGTCCTCAGATCATGAGGACTAACCAAGGAAAGGATAGAGCTGGATTGATCGGGAGCGAGCTAGCGACGGGTCTGAGATTGATCACTCAAACTTATATCATGAGATGATATTGCATAGAGTATACGGTTAGTACTTGAAATGTACTGAGAATGTAAAATTTGATAGTACAATGATAGTTTGAAATCATGAATATAAAACAAGATAGAACAAAAGAGTAAGGACAATATTCTAAGCGTCATATTTCTAAAGTAATCATAAACACGAGATATTCATCATATGCTGAATATAATGACTCAAGGTTTAGAAATAGAAATCATGTAGCATACCATACTTGAAATATTAAGTGAAAACTTATGAAATGACCAGTGGTCAAATATGCTATAAAACATAATATCATAAGACATGAACATTAGTAACTAAAAACATGAGGAATAATAGGAGGCTTCATCATAACCGACACTATCATGATAGAGCTTATGTGATGCCCCAACTATCTCGCTCAAGTAGGCAGAGCTGTCCTAAGCCTTGCAAGGGAAAAAATGATGAAGGTGTGATATCACTTATATGCCCTCGGGCGGGGGAACCACTCTCTTGAGAGGTCCCAAATAAGAATATATACCTACAACAATGCGTAGTTATAAGACCTGGGTCCTCGAAATCTGGGGCCTACTCTGTCCTAGACAGTACTCCTAAAATATGCATATTGCTCATAATCATATTCTCAAAATATAGCTTTAATAGGTTTATTGGGAGTCTTGACTCCAAACATCTCTGTAAAACTGACATTGTGAGCCTTGGCTACAATCATGATAAAACATAATTAACTATGCATAGGCCTGCCCAAATCATGAAATCATACATACTTGAATGAAGCTTCATAATCAAAAATAATGGAATCATAAGTTTAAGAATTCATAAATATTTATGCATATTTTGATAATTCATCACACTTGAAATAATGGGATCAAAAGTGTCATACCTCGGAAGCCCAAAGATCAGATCTAGGAGTTGAAATGGAGAAAAACTCAAAACTGGCACCAAGTAACAGGACGGGTCATGAGGTGACCTGTGAGAGAAGCTCACGAGTCGTGATGTGACTCATGGGATGGCCAGGTGAGGAGTATGGAACTTGGGAGATGAGGTCCCCACGAACATGACCATAACTCGTGGTCAGGTACCATGAGTCATTAGGTCAGTCGTGGGATGGGAGGGTAAGAAAAGAGAAGGAGGGAGGCAATGAACTTGATAGAAGGACCCCATGAGTCATGTTCAGTTACCAAGATTTGTGGGAGAGTCGTGGGACAAGAAGGATGGAGCAAGGAAAGAATCAGAGGTAGTGCACCTAACGAGAGGTGACCACAACAGGGACAAATCGTGAAGTCTTCCGTTACAAGCCCTGTAGGTTTGAGAAACAGTGGACTTCACAGGTCAAGCCACGAGGGACAAGTTGTTAGGTCCCTCATGGTGACCTTTCGCAATTTCCACGCAGTGCACCTCACTGGTTTGACCAGGAGTCGTGGTCACTGACCTCGACCCGTAAGGTCACCCGTGGGGACTAACAGTCAGTTTTTCCCTACGATTTTCCTAAGGGTACTTCGGTAAATTCCTAAACTCATATATCCTAAACTAAGTCATTTTTGATTATTTATAGGGGATTTAGAGGGGTAAAATGGTCCCCCCCCATTCCCACTCATCTTCAGAGAAATTCACTGTAAGCTTTCCTCTCAAGAAGCTCTCAAACAAGACTAGGGTTTTTCCTCCAGTGCARCAGTGCAATATTTCTTATCCAAGGAAATACTAACTCAGGTATGTGGGAATTCAACAAGGGGATAGTTCTTCCTTGTGTCACCTAAAACCCTTCTCTAGTTTCGCTATAAATTCTAGCCTTGAGTTTTCGAATGTGAAGAGAATATATGTCAGTTTTCTTTGAATTCACCTAGAATGATATCCATGATTATTTAAGACATGATTTCCATCAGTTCATGATTAATTTGATGTTATTCCCGTAAAAGCGAATTCTAGCCCTGCATATTTTCGAATGTTGAGAAATTCTTGATAATGTTTCGTTTAATCCATATGGAATTATTATGTTATATTAATTATGGGTATTTTCCACTAGTTAGTAATAGTATTAATGCTTATTCCTATGCATTGAGTTTATCCCTAGTCCTTGAGGGTAGAAAATACTAGAAATCTTGCTGAAGTGATAAATGTTGAAATTTTATTGATTATATCAGTGTGGTGAATTCCCATGTTATTTTATATACTAAATTCTCAGTCACATACATGGTTTCCTAGCTTTAGTCAAAATGTGAAAATAATCAGTGTCAGTTAGAAATGTCAGCTGATCAGTTTGACTACAGAATTTCTCGAGGTATCAATATGACCTCCCAGTTATTAGATTCAAAATTCAGTTTAATGGTCCACTAGGCGGTCATGATGCTTTAGATATATAACTCTAACTAGACTTTGGACCCCAGCTCAGATTAGAGTTTGTTCTTAGACGGTTACGATGCTTCTAAATAAGCAGCTCTGACTAGTCTAGAACTTAGTTTCAGAATCTGGTCTGATAAGACTCTCAGGGTACTTTCAGATATGTATCCCTAAATAGTCTTGGGCCCCAGTTTCGAGCTATCAGCTTAGTATTCAGTCTAGGATTATTCAGTGGGAGTAGGACTTAGCACCAAGCGGACCGGGGTTCCAGCGCACCCAGGTTCCCAAAACTATGTTGCCAGCATAAGTTTCATTACTTATTGTCCTGATTAGCCCCAGACTTTTGTGATCACCCAGTTCATGTATTTATACCCTGACAAGGTATATTGGGTCCTATCGGTGGGGTGTATACATCAGACTCCATATCTAGTTCACGTGGATACATGTCGGTTATAGACTCTCCCACTAGTCAGTTTAGTCTAGTCTCAATATAGTTCAACTCAGATCAATGTTCCATACTTAGAACATGCTTTGACTATCATACAGGTTCTATTAGACCACCTTAGTTATATCAGTTATTTAGTTCAGTAGTTTTATTTGGTCATTGCATGTCTTTTCAGTTCAGCATTCCCTTTTATTTATTTTATTTTGTTATGTTCCTCTCACTTACTGAGTGCATTCAAAGTACTAATGCATACTTTTATGATGTATCATTTTATGATACTGCTGCAGGATCACAGTCTCAGCCTCGTTAGCTGACCGCTCACCGAAGATCTCAGCTATCTCAGTTGGTGAGTCCTCATCCTTAGAGGACGGAGATTATTTGCTTTATCTATACTTTATTTCCTTCTTATTTAGATTTGGAGTTAGCTGGGGTTTGTCCCAGCAACTCATCAGCCTTAGTGGCTTTCAGATGTAGATTTGTTTTTTTCAGACTCTGATTGGTTTTATTAAACATGTAGCCTTGTTCTAATATTTTCAAGTAATTATATTTTTGCTTTGAATTTCCACTGTATGTATTTTATGTTACTTAGAATGCCAGTGTATGATAGACCAGGGGTTGACTTGGGGTCACTTGTGGCTTCAAGTACCATGTCCCGTCCAGGGTGTAAGCTCGGGGCATGATATAATAAGTGGTTCATCTATTCGTAACCAATCCATAACACATACACACAGAAGCTCTTCACATTTGAAACTACATACCCTCTATAATTGACTTATCTTTTCCAAAACAAGGCCAACATGATTAAGTATGAAAAATGCAACATATAGTACATCGACTCAAATTATCTTATGCCCTCATTTATTTAGTGATGTTCCTTCACTCATATTATCAATTTAAAACTTGGAACATAATAATCAAGACACACTCACTCTCACAAATGATATATCATACATATGCAACATACCATAGGCTTGTCGCTCATGTATAATCAGAATACTTAGTCAGTTAAAAGAGAGTAAGATCATAAGGACTTTTTCTAGTTGTAATGTCGGCTAAGGGGTGGGTAGTGATGATTTGTTTTCAGAGTGGCCACCAGTCTTAAGCACTTTAAGACATTCTTTCATCTTTCTTGTCTACCTTTTTCTTCTTCTCACTACTCACCCTTTCCTTCACTAATCCTCTTTTCTTTTCTCATGCCCCTTTTTTATATATACTACTTGACTGCTAGTTTCTACTTATAAGTTCAATAACAATAATCAACCATTAAAGATCTCTCATTTGTGTTCTAGCAGTAAGTAGACTTGTAATTTTATGTGGGCGCCCCTCTTCCCTATTTTCTCATCTTTTCATCCACACTTTTTTCTTTCTTTCCTTTCCCTTGACTTTTTCTACATTAGTGGAATCTTAATTCTTAAATCTCAAAGTACCTCAGACTATCTTTGGATCAAAAATTTTTGAAGGTCACACAACAAAGGAAATTGGCTTCTTTTGTGGCAAAGAAGAAAATTAAAGCTTATGGCTCAACGGGGTTAACTAGGGATAATGTTCAGGAAGGTACAACAACAATGGATAAAATGGGTTTTCCAAAGAAATGCCTTAATCACATCTTACCTCTTTGGAAACTAGCTATCCTATACACACTTAGGCAAGTTCTAGATGTTACACTATGTTCAAAACACAACAATTCAAGCTCACTCATCATGGCATCATGATCTGAGTTAATTTCTTATGGCCACATATCCACAGAATCATATTGAATGAACTTCCATTATTAAGCCCTAAAGTCTATTTTCTTGAGTCAACTTAAAGAACCTATGTGTCTCTTATGGAATTATGTCTCTCATGCATTTATGATGACCACTTCATTGCTTCTAGCTTAACTTCTAAGTGGAATATCAAGAGCACACAAGTGGTGGTTTTTGACTTCATCCTAAAAATATAAAAAAATGTTACTAATTTTCCCTTAAGACTATCGTCATCCATCCATCATCGTGACCAACCATTTCTTCTCCTAAAAAAATTAACACTACTCCTAAAAATTAAAATTTTTACACGATTCAAAGGTCTACCCTTCAAAAAAAAACTGAGGCCATAAGAAAAATTGAAGGGTGGATGAGGTATGCCATTATTCAAAAATTTTCAAATAAAAACATGATGGCATACTCACCCCTAACCTCAAGATTTCAGAAGATATATCCTCACACCACACTTAAAGTCATGCCCTATCCTCAGAGCATCTACACAATAAAAATCAGACATGGGTGAGAAATACTCCCTGAGGCCCTCTAGGGCCTAGCTAGTAGCATGTCTCTTTGATTCATGGTTCGCATGACCCCATACTTAAGCTCAAGACATGCTCCTTAGATTTGATTTCGCTACTCAAACTTCCCCTTCTTTTCAGAGAAAACAAAAAACAAAAGTGACACTATATAGAAAATAGGAAAAACTACACTATTACAAATTGGGTTGCCTCCCAACAACCTCCTGATTTAACGTCGCGGCATGACGGCATCAAGTTTCACCACTTTTCCTTCCATTTTAAGCCTATAAATCTCACCCCTAATTTCTTTTCCAATTTTCTGTTATGCTGAAGGGGTGGTGATGTAAACATGAAGGGACCAAGAAATAAATGTTGCATCTTGCCCTTCTCGACCCTTAAATGAAGGATGTCATTATGTCTCTTTGGCATAATAAATTTTAGAATATAGGGGAATTGTTCCTCATCTACACATTTCTCCATAGACTTGGAAGACTCTATTTCTAGGTTCCCCACCAAACACAATGTGGAAAAGTATTTAGAATGAGGACCAATACGCCCTAACTCCATGATTGAATTATGATTGACATCCTCAATTTTATCCACCTCCTCAACATCAACATCAACCAACAAAGAATAGTCTAATGGTTGTAATGCTTCTTCCTGTTCCATGCATTGGCTAGTATCCGCGACACATTATAGTTGCGCCTCAGACGCCTCAACTCTTTCATTCTAAAGATCCTGCAGGTCATGGATACTTGAGCCAAATTGGTCTATCTCTTATTTGCACTCTATTCTCCCTTCCAGGAATTGATTATCCATGTACATAAGACCATCACGAAGAGATAGACGAAATTCTATCTATTGAGCTAATTCCAAGAACTCGCTCATTTATTCCACTTGAGGTTCCTCTTGAGTATTGGCTAAGACCGTGACTTGAAAATTATTACAAGTTTCATCCTCAGCCTTCATCTTCATGATCTTGGCACTCATCCTTTCTAAGGATTTTCTTTTTACGATATACTACTCCCTCATTACTTCCATATGCTCCAGGATCAGTTTTTCCATATTTCTTATTTGAGAATGATGTTCCTCCTCCTCATTATTCGTATAAGTATAAAAAACAATAGGAGGATCATAATAGGGGCTTGGGGAAGGGGAAATAAGAATTTGGACAACGACTCCAGTGGCCATCCAGACTACCACACACACCACAAGTATGATAGTGTTTCCACAAGTGGGGTCATCCACCATTTAGGCACGGATCACCAAAATATGAATACCTATCATTCGACCCATTTATATTCCAAGATGTCATGTTAACAAGAGTAGTAAAATACTAAATAAAAAATAAAAATAAATAAAAGCTATATAATATACTTACAAAAATTTAATACTTGAACAAATAAATAAAAAAAGTCTAATTTAGTGAAACAAATAAAAACTGAATAGCTAAATAAAAATTCAAACTAGCGAAACAATCTTCGATAAGTTGTCGGCAACAACGCCAAAAACTTGACGTTGCCAAGAGCACATGGTCGTCAAGTAATATAGGATGGTGAAGTCTCGTTATCGATCCCTCAGAGACTTGTCAGATTAATCGCTTAAGGTTAACATTTTATTTCACTATTCAAATACACACAGGTAAAATAGGAAAATGATTTTGGAGATTATTCTACTAACTTGAAATATAAATTAATCTAATGAACAAAAATCATTTTCAAAAGTGCTTGTAATTCAAATGATGAGTGATATTTCTTTATTCAGTTTCAATTCCAACAAATAAAATAGAAAATTCTTGAGTAGTCTACTTCCCTTTGAATGATAAATCCCTTAACTATTAATAAATACAGGGCTTTGGCACTTTTTTTTCAGGTTGATTATCAGGATTTGAATACTCTAGACAACATTCTTCAAAGATTTCTAGTTGCAAGTTATTATTTTATTTCTTACTATTTATCCCGAATATGCAAGAACAATCTCATGAACCTGAACACTTATATCCCTATAGTTGCAGAAGAAACATAAGATGACAGTTGACGATACTTGTATTCAACTAAACCGGATTGCAGGGTATATCCCTATTCTCAACAATGAAATCAATTCTTAAACTATTTGAATAAGATTATCGAAACCAATTTTATGCTTCCTTTTAACCCCCTTAGTTCCCTCTCCCGGGTTCAACCAAGAGCCAACAGATAATATTCGCAAGGTGATCA
>JACEIK010000562.1:49750-62695 GCA_018107945.1 Datura stramonium | reverse complement strand
TGAGTTGGTAAATTACCAACTCATCAAAATGCGGAAGAAATAATCTCCAAAATGACCTCCTCAAATCTTGCACAACTTGCAAATGACTTTTCCATTGTCTTGTATTATGATTGAATTTTACTTGGTGTCTTCTCCTTCAAATTTGCTGAAAATCAGAGTGAATATGAAGTCCTTAAACTAGCAGCTCTCTTTGGAGAAAGTTGAAAATAATTTCATAATATAACACTTTAAAATATAAAGAGGTGGGGCGGTGGACGTTTTTAAGGTGGTGGCCACATCACTTTTTGAAAATATCCTGATAAAATGCCTATAACTTTTTAATCCAAACTCCTATTGATGAGCAGTTTGATGTTTTAAAAATTAGACTCAAATACCTTTAATTTGGTAGGTTGTAGGACTTCTAACTTATTATAGATTGAGAGATATGATTATTTAAATTTTACCCTTACTTATGAACTTCACATACTCTTCGTTTTTCTCTTTGTACATTTTTCCCTCCTCATCTACAACCAATATACAACCCGTATTTCCATTAAAATAGCATATAAACATCAAATAATCACCAAATAATTTTTGGGGTGTAACAACAATGACCTACAGGCACTACAGAACTATCCTTCCACTCTAGGACTGGTTCATCCGAAAATCAAAAATCTACTATTCAGGTTCTACAATTGACTAAAGCATAAGAAGAATACAATACATGTCGAAGATAACATCAAATTCAATAATGTCTAACTCTACTACATCAACTGAGGTGACATTTTGGAGAATTGTAATTGGATAATTTCTATATACTCTCCGTGTTAAGATTGACTCACCGACAGGAGTAGAGACTGAGAAGAGTTCTGAGAGGATTTCTATAATACCCCGATAACGCCCCTAAGATCAGATCAGAGACTTGCAGCCAAAACCAGTAGGAAAATGGAACAAGAGCCATTTAATGAGCCATAAGATGAACCATACTAAGAACAAATGGTTTGTTTTTTTTGTCCATGGTATTGACTTCAGAGAAATGTCAAAACTCTGCCCAGAATCAATGAGGGGATTGTATGACCTATTGTTTGATTGTACCGATCATTGTTTTTATTCTTGGAGCAGGTTCAAAGATTGATTCAAAGGTAGACCAGGAACCTACAAGAAGATTCAACTATTCATTGTATGGACCAACAACCCGTGGGTTTGTTCGTTGGTTCTGCCAGTTTCAGGTTTAATTTTTGCAGTTTAGGGTTATTTTGGTAAAATATTATGTTTTTAATTCCTAAGTAACATCATTTTAGGCTTCCTAAAATTCTGATTAAAGGGTTAAACTAAGACTAAACCCTCACTATCTTCATAGYATCGTAGTTGGTAAATCAAGCTCTCAAGGTTAGCTAGGGTTTTTCATCTTCTTCATCTCAATTTTTCTTGGGTCTTCAAGAMAAGTTAAGGAATCATCTAACGCAGGTATGTAGGGTTATGAGTGGAAAATTCTTCCACCCTCGTGCCCAATTTCTTYTGTACCTCATATATTCAAATCTCCAAGCATGATCTTTTATGAAATTCTAGGGTTAGACCCAATTCTCATGAAATCTTTTATGAATTCAACTCTCTTTATTATTCAATTCATGATTTATGATTATGATAACATGTTTCCTACTAAGATCTATTATGAATCTATGTTTTCCAATTTATGATAATTATACTCAATTATGTATGATCTTATGAATTAAAATCTTATGAACATGATTTCATGTTATGACGATTTATTTAAGTATGCATGAATTTCATGAATCTAAAGCTTATGTATCATGGCTTACTCAGCGACACTGTTTTCATGGCTAGTTAACGTATGTCAAGTACGATTATAATTTTATGTTTTCAACAACCTATGCAAAACCAAGTATGTTTCATGACTATGACTATGAGAAATATGTATATTTTGGGAGTAGTATCTAGCATTGAGTAGGCCAGGGTTTAGTGCACCCAAGTCTCAGAACTACTTGCCACTATAGGTATATATTCATGTTTGGGGAATTTCTAGAGAGTGTACCCTAGCCGACGGGGCTCACAGGTGATATCATGCCTTTATTGTTCTTTGCCCTAGAAAGCTTAGGAAGACTCTGGCCACTTGAGTGAGATATTTGGGAACCCAAGGATCAGACCCAGAAGTGGAAACGGAGAAAAACTGAAAATTCGCACTAGGTTACAGAACGACTCGTGAGGTGAGTCATGAGAAGTGACCACGAGTCGTGAAGTGACTCGTGGTCAGCTTGGTTTGGCAAAGTCTGAGTGGGGAAGCCATGGGCCTAGACACGAGTCGTGGTCAGACCTCACAACTCGTGAGATCACTCGTGGTCAACCCTGGAGGATTGGCAATATTGGGATAGGCAGTGTAGGCCACGACAGGTGACCAGGATTCGTGGTCTGACCTCACGACTCGTGAAGTCACCCGTGGGGTTCCCTTGGAGTTTTGGGTAGTGGACTCAATGGATCAAGGCAACGAGTCGTGCCCTGTGGCAACGACCCGTTAGGTCCCTCGTGAGGACTGGCGACCAGGGATTTCCTGCAATTTAATGAGGGTGTTTTTGTAATTTCCTAAGTCCCTAAGGCCTAAACTACGTTACTTTTGATACTTTCTGAGTGTGATAAGAGGAGTTAAGTCCCTATTGCATTCCCATTCTCATGTAAGGATTTTAGAGGGGTTTTGGGAGATTCAAGGCCTTCTTCCACAATTTTCTTCAATTTCTTTGTGGGTGCTCAAGGAACTTTAGGTCCATCTATTACCAGGTATGTAGAGTTTTAAATGGGTGGAATTATTCCTCACCCACGCCCAATTTCGATTACAGTCATGAATTCTCCTACTCAAATTCCATGGGGTTTTACCCAAAGCATGTCAATGTGATTTCTCCTTATGGGTATGTTTTAATTGATTTTATTTATTGAAATATGCATGATGGGTAGGTTTTGTATTATTTTCTTCAAAATCATGTTTCAATCTTTTTAAATCTAAATTGCCCATTTATGGAAGTTCATGAAAATTATGATTTAGGATTAATATTCATTATTTTAAGTTTATAGTTTATTGATTATGGAAATGCATGAATCTAAGTTACCATGTTTATGAGTACATTTTGAAAGAAATGAGTATGATGAAGTATTGGGCAATGCCCACATGATGAAGAATGATTTATGATTTATGAAACGAATTTCATGAATTATCGATTTATGATGTTGGCCGATATAAAGGGGCCTTTATTCTTGGCTAAGCATGTTTTAAAGGGGATCAATGATGATAAATGTTATATCTTAGCCTATGAATTTTTATGCATTTTATGTATGAGCCTATATGCATGTTTTTGGGAGTCGTGTCTAGCACTAAGCAGCTCTGCATTCAAAGCACTACGCCAGTGTCTCATAACCACATGCCACTGTGGGTTGTGAATGTTATGAAGTATTTATAATGATCCCCTCAAATGTGATATCACGCCTTATGCACGACCCTCTCCTGGAAAGCCAGGGTCGGCTCTGCCCACTTGAGCGAGACAGTAGGGCATCATGAAAGGCTCTACCATGATTGTGTCAGTTATGACGAGTCCTCCCATTGTTCCACATGTTTTATGCATTGCTATGTATATGTTATTGGCTCAAGTTAAATTATGATAAAGTTATTTACGCTTATGATATTGAATGATTATGAATGATTTGAAAGTCTTGAGCCTTATGTTTTATTACCAAGATTTTGATGCAAGCATGATGTCCTTCTCCTATGTATATTTATGAGTTTACTTTACTTTTAAAATGTCCGTTTTACTTACCTTGCATACTCAGTACATTCCACGTATTGATCGCATACTTTTTATGTTGTATCATTTCATGATATAGGGTTCGGATCTCAGGCTCATCCTCATCTTTAGTCACTCCCAGTTTACGATATCAGCTTGTTGGTGAGTCCTCATGCTCCGAGGGATGTTTGATAAACTTCTCTATTGTTTATGTTTCAGTATTGCTCGGGTTAGTTGGGGATGTTGTCCCATCAACCCATCTTACGTATTAGAGGCTTACGGACAAATAAGTAGTATTCAGCTTATGTAAATGTTGGTACTTCCTGATGTTATGTCATGATTATGTTTCTGTGATGTTTTATACTTAATATTCTATTTATTTAAATGAGATTAGTTGAATGCATGAGCCATGGGTTTACTTGGCGTCCCTTAGGGTCCCTTGTCTCGTGTCTATGATCCGGGTGTACGTTCGGGTCATGACAAACTTGGTATCAAAGTCATAGGTTTGAAGTGTCCTAGGGTGTCCACAAGTCGCGTTAGGTAGAGTCTTTTTCATAGGTGTGAAGAGCGCCACACCTATGAAGAAGAGGCTACTAAACATTTTAGGAAATGTTCCCTTCTTTCATGTTCTATGTCGTGCGATGATAAGCCTTTCCAACCTTCTAATTCATGCGATTCACGATTTACAAAAATATGGCTCCTAGAAGAATGAACGGAAGGAGGAATGGAAATGATGAAGGCCACGAAGATAACCATGGGCATCAGCAAGCCCCACCTATTCCAGAGCCCCAGGCACTAGAGCCGGCTGCCTACATCTAGTTTCGAGTGGCGATTCAAATGTTGGCGTAGGCCTTGACCGCCCAGGTCAATCAGCAGGCTGTTGCATAGGTTCCACAGAATGGAAATGTAGCGACGACTCGAATTAGAGACTTCTTGAGGATGAACCCTCCTGAGTTCACGGGATCGAAGGTGGATGAGGATCCACACGAGTTTATTTAAGGGATCTTGATGGTCACTCAGGTTATGGGGGTGACAAATGGGAAGTGTGTTGACTTGGCCTCTTATCAGCTAAAAGAGGTCGCTCATATTTGGTACAAGCAATGGAAGGACAGCAGGGTTGTAGGAGCGGGCCCTATCAGCTGGGATGAGTTCCATATTGCTTTTCTTAACAGGTTCTTCCCTCGGGAGATGAGAGAATTGAAAGCAGATGAGTTTTTTAAACCCAAGCAAGGAAAGATGACAGTGCTGGAGTATTCTATTGAGTTCACCCGGTTGTCAAAGTATGCCCCAGGGTTGGTGATGGATCAGAGGGCGCAGGTGAGCCGATTTGTTCATGGCGTGGCCGGTTATTTAGACAAGAATTGCAGGACTGCCATGCTTCATTAGGATATGGACTTTCCTCACATAGTGTTGTACGCATAGCAGATGGAGGCGGCTCATGCAAGGGGGAGGGAGTCAAAGAGTGCTCGGACAGATAGTCATGGGTTTTCATATCAGAGGTCCGGCGGTGGCTACCGTCCACAGTTTCAGCAGAGGTCACTAGCCCCAGCCCCATCATCAGCTAGTGTCCCATCCAGGACCAGGGATGATCAGAGGATCAGGGCTTCCAGGTCGAAGGATCAGAGGGGCACCCAGTTAGAGTATACCTTTCCAGCTTGCAGGAAGTACGATAAGAGTCACACCGGGGAGTGCCTACTCGGTTCAGATGTCTGCTTCGAGTGTTGTAGACCTAGGCACATGCACCAAGCATGTCCATATGCTAGAAAGGGTGATGATAGGGGACGAGCACAGACCACCAGGACAGCAGTAGCTCCAGTCCATTCAGCTCCACAGGGAGCATCGTCTAGTGGGGGTGGCGGTCAGTGCCAAAACCGATTCTATGCCCTTGCCTTGCGTTAGGAGTAGGAGACTTTGCTAGACATGGTCACTGGTATGTTGTGTGTATTTCATATTGATGTTTATGCCTTGTTAGACCTGGAAGCTACATTGTTTTTCATTACATTGCTAGTAGTTTTAGAGTTAGTCCTAAAATTCTTTAAGCACCATTCTCCGTATCTACTCCAGTCGGTGATTCAGTTGTAGCTAGGCGGGTATATAGAGGTTTCCCTATTACGGTGTTGCATAATGTTACCTCCGCAGACTTAGTAAAATTGGCCATGACTGATTTTGACATCATTTTGGGTATGGATTAGTTGTTTGCATGTTATGCTTGGATTAATTATAGGACTCGTACCGTGGAGTATCATTTTTCAGCTGAGTCAGTTTTGGAGTGGAAGGATAGCTTGGCAGTGCCAGAAGGCCGGTTTATTTCCTATCTTAAGACTAGGAAGATGATCTCTAAGGGGTGTATGTACCACATAGTTAGGGTTAAGGATGTGGAGTCCGACACCCTGACTATCCAGTCAGTTCCGGTGGTGTGCAAATATCAAGAGGTGTTTCCCAAGGATTTGCCAGGTGTTCCTCCGGAAAGGGAAATTGATTTCAGTATTGATCTATTGTCAGATACGCAGCCTATTTCTATCCGTCCTTATAGGAAGGCTCCAACCAAGATAAAGGAATTGAAGGATCGGTTAAAGGATTTGTTGGATAAGGGTTTCATTAGACCGAGCCACTCTCCATGGGGTGCACCAGTTCTATTTGTTCAGAAGAAGGACGGTTCCCTTCGCATGTGTATTGACTATCGGCAATTGAACAAGGTTACCATTAAGAACAGGTACCCCTTACCCAGGATGGATGATTTATTTGACCAGTTTCAGGGTGCCAAGTGCTTCTTCAAGATCAATCTCAGGTCCAGGTATCACCAACATAGAGTGCGGGAGAGTGATATCCCGAAGACCGCTTTCAGGACTCAGTATGGTCACTATGGATTTGTTGTTATGTCTTTTGGGCTAACCAATGCTCCTGAAGCTTTTATGGACCTGATGAACAGGGTGTTCCAGCAATTTTTGGATATGTTCGTGATTGTGTTCATTAATGGCATCTTGATATACTCCCAGAGGGAGGAGGAGCATGCCACTCATTTGAGAATAGTGCTGCAAACCCTCAAGGATCGTCAGTTGTATGAAATGTTTAGTAAGTGTGAATTTTGGCTAAACTCAGTCTTATTTCTGGGAAATGTAGTATCAAGCGAAGGCATAAGGGTAGATTCCCAGAAGATCGAAGCGATGAGGAATTGGCCCAGATCGGTGAATCCTTCAGAAATCCAGAGTTTCTTAGGCCTAGAAAGGTTCTACCGAAGGTTTGTGGAGGGTTTCTCATCTATTGCGGTACCTTTGACTTGAAAAAAGGTGAAATTCCAATGGTCGGATGCTTGTCAAAAAAGCTTCCAAGAGTTGAAGACCCGACTCACTTCAGCACCAGTGTTGACCTTACCCGAGGGTACCGATGGCGTCATTGTCTATTGTGATGCTTCGAGAGTCGGGCTGGGATGTGTGTTGATGCAGCGTGGAAAGGTAATAGCATATGCTTCGAGACAGCAGAAGGTCCATGAAAAGAATTACCCGACCCATGATCTTGAGTTGGCTGCAGTGATATTTGCATTGAAGATATGGTGGCATTACTTGTATGGGTTCCATGTTGATGTATTCACGGATCACAAGAGTTTGCAATATGTGTTCACACAGAAGGATCTAAATCTTCGGCAAAGGAGGTGGCTGGAATTACTTAAGGACTATGACATGAGTGTCCTTTACCACCCGGGCAAGGATAATGTGGTTGCGGGTGCACTTAGTAGACTCTCCATGGAAAGTGTGTCCCACGTAGATGAGGGGAAGAAGGAGTTGGTGAGGGATGTCCACCGACTCGCAAGGCTGGGAGTTAGATTGGTCGACTTGGTCGATGGCGGTGTTGTTGTGCATAACGGGTCAGAATCGTCCTTGGTGGTTGATGTTAAATCCAGACAAGATGAGGATCCAATTTTGAAGAAGCTGAAGGAGGCAGTACGAAGTCAGAAGGTGGAGTTCTTCTCCCAAGGGGGAGATGGTGTGCTACGATACAGGGGTCGACTATGTGTTCCGGACATTGATAATTTGCGAGTTCGGATATTGCATGAGGCACATGGTACCAGATATTCCATTCATCCAGGATCTACGAAGATGTATCGGGACTTGCGAGAGATCAATTGGTGGGATGGTATGAAGAAAGATATTGCGGAGTTCGTAGCAAAATGTCCAAACTGCCAATAAGTGAAAGTTGAACATCAAAGGCAGGGAGGCGTACTTCAGGATATCAGCATCTCCACTTGGCAGTGAGAAGAGATTAATATGGATTTTGTTACAGGTCTACCTCGTACACGCCGACACTATGACTCCATTTGGGTGGTGGTGGACAGGCTAACTAAGGCAGCACATTTTCTACCAGTCAAGACCACAGATTCAGCGGATGATTATGCTAAGTTGTATATTCGGGAGTTGGTTCGACTTCATGGAGTTCCCTTGCCTATTATCTCAGACCGAGGTACTCAATTTACCTCTCAATTCTTGCGTTCTTTTCAAAAAGGACTTGGGACGCAAGTTAAGCTCAATACAGCCTTCCATCCGCAAATAGACGGAAAGGCAAAACGAACCATTCAGACCCTTGAGGATATATTTACTGCATGTGTTATGGATTTTAAAGGTAGTTGCGATGATCATTTTCCCTTGATCGCGATGATCATTTTCCCTTGATCGAGTTTTCTTATAATAACAGTTACCACTCCAATATCCATACGGCACCGTTTGAGGCTCTTTACGGGTGGAGGTGTAGATCTCCCATCGGATGGTTCGAGATTGGTGAGGTAGCTATGATAGGACCATATTTGGTTCATGAGGTGATGGTGAAGGTTCAATTGATAAGGGACCAGTTGAAAACCGCATAGAGTCATCAGAAATTATATGATGATGTGAGGAGAAGAGATTTGGAGTTTGATGTGGACAATTGGGTATTTCTAAAGGTATCTCCCATGAAGGGAATGTGAAAAGAAAGGTAAACTCAGTCCCCACTATGTTGGACCCTATCGGGTTGTGAGAAGAGTTGGTAAGGTGGCGTATGAGTTGGACTTTCCCTTGAAACTATCTTCAGTTCATCCCATCTTTCATGTGTCACTTTTGAAGAAGTGCTTGGGTGATCCAGCCTTGGTAGTTCTGGTGGACAACATTTGAGTGAAGGACAACCTCAGTTATGAAGAAATTCCCATTGAAATCTTGGATCGGTAGGTTCGGAGGTTGAGGAACAAAGAAGTAGCTTCGGTAAAGGTGTTATAGAGAAATCAGCATATTGAGGGAGATACGTGGGAAGCCAAAGCAGATATGATAGCTAAATACCCTCATTTGTTCCCTACTGGCTCAGTTTCAATTTGAGGTATCAGTTTTGCCCTAAACCTTTAATCATCTTTTCTCGATAAGTTCATGTGTACAAGTTTGTTTTATGATATGGTAAATGTATGTGATGTATGAATTCAGTTTAGCTATGTAGTTCCTTTCGGAGGTAGTCATTCCGTCAGCTTTCGACTTAAATGATTGGCAATCGTATATGGTGATAGCTTGTTTATGAGTTTTCTGCATGATTCTAACATTCGAGGATGAATGTTCCCAAGGGGGAGATATTGTTATACCCCGGGAACCCAAGGATCAGACCCGAAAGTGAAAACGGAGAAAAACTAAAAATTGGCACCACGTCAAAGAACGACTCATGAGGTGAGTCGTGAGGAGTGACCACGAGTCGTGAAGTGACTCGTGGTCAGCTTGGTTTGGCAAAGTCTGAGTGGGGAGGCCATGGGCCTGGCCAGGAGTCGTGGTCAGACCTCACGACTCATGAGGTCACCCGTGGTCAACCCTAGAGGATTGGCAATATTGGGATGTGTAGTGTAGGCCGCGGAAGGTGACCACGAGTCGTGGTCTGACCTCACGACTCATGAATTCACTCGTGGGGAGTTTTGGGCAGTGGACTCAACAGATAAAGGCAACGAGTCGTGTCCTGTGGCAATGACTCGTTAGGTCCCTCGAGAGGACTGGCGACTAGGGATTTTCTGCGATTTAATGAGGGTGTTTTCGTAATTTCCTAAGTCTCTAAGGCCTAAACTACGTCGGTTTGGATATTTTATGCGTGTGATAATAGGAGTTAAGTCCCTATTGCATGTCCATTCTCATGCAAGGATTTTAGAGTGGTTTTGGGAGATTCAAGGCCTTCTTCCCCAATTTTCTACAATTTCTTTATGGGTGCTCAAGGAACTTTAGGTCCATCTATTCCCAGGTATGTAGGGTTTTAAAATGGGTGGAATTCTTCCTCACCCATTCCCAATTTCGATTAAAGTCATGAATTCTCCTACTCAAATTCTATGGGATTTTACCCAAAGCATGTCAATGTGATTTCTCCTTATGGGTATGTTTTAATTGAGTTTTATTTATTAAAAATATGCATGATGGGTAGGTTTCGTATTATTTTCTTCAAAATCATGTTTCAATCTTTTTAAATATAAATTGCCCATTTATGGAAGTTCATGGAAATTATAATTTAGGATGAATATTCATTATTTTAAGTTTATTGATTATGGCAATGCATGAATTTAAGTTACCCATGTTTATGAGTATATTTTGAAAGAAATGAGTATGATGAAGTATTGGGCAATGCCCACGTGATGAAGAATGATTTATGATTTACGGAACGAATTTCATGAATTATTGATTTATGATGTTGGCCGATATAAAGGGTCCTTGATTCTTGGCTAAGCATGTTTTAAAGGGGATCAATAATGATAAATGTTATATCTTAGCCAATGAATTTTTATGCATGATGTTAATGATTTATGTGTGAGCCTATATGCATGTTTTTGGGAGCCGTGTCTAGCATCGAGCAACCTGGCGTTCAAAGGACTACGCCGGTATCTCATAACCACGTGCCACCATGGGTTGTGAATATTATGACGTATTGATAATGATCCCCTCAAATGTGATATCACGCCTTATGCACGACCCTCGCCTAGTAAGCCAGGGTCGGCTCTGCCCACTTGAGTGAGACAGTGGGGCATCATGAAAGGCTCTACCATGATGGTGTTAGTTATGACGAGTCCTCCCATTGTTCCACATATTTTATACATTTCTATGTCTATGTCATTGGCTCAAGTTAAATTATGATAAAGTTATTTACGCTTATGATATTGAATGATTATGAATAATTTGAAAGTCTTGAGCCTTATGTTTTATTACCAAGATTTTGATGCAAGCATGATGTCCTTCTCCTATGTCTATTTATGAGTTTACTTTACTTTTAAAATRTCCATTTTACTTACCTTGCATACTCAGTACATTCCACGTATTGTTCGCATACTTTCTATGATGTATCGTTTCATGATATAGGGTCCRGATCTCAGGCTCATCCTCATCTTTGGTCCATCCAGTCTACGATATCATCTTGTTGGTGAGTCCTCATGCTCMGAGGGCCGTTTGATAAACTTCTCTATTGTTTATGTTTCAGTATTGCTCTKGTTAGTTAGGGATGTTGTCCCATCAACCCATCTTACGTATTAGAGGCTTACAGACAAATGAGTAGTATTCAGCTTATGTAAATGTTGGTACTTCCTGATGTTATGTCATGATTATGTTTATGCGATGTTTTATACTTAATATTCTGTTTATTTAAATGAGATTAGTTGAATGCATGAGTCATGAGTTGACTTGGGGTCCCTCGGGGTCCCTTGTCCCGTGTCTACGATCCGGGTTTATGTTCGGGTCTTGACAACTTGTTGTGGGTGTTGTCCCATTAGCTCATCGTATGATTAGAGGCTTTTCATATAGCTATGTATTAGATGGTTCCTCCTTGTTGACTTGTTGTCTACGTTTATGCTTTATGATATTCAAACTTCCACTTGTGTTATGTTCATGATTCCTTTCCACTTAGTTTATGCTAAAAATATGCTATATATGTTCCATGGGTTAGCTTGCAACCATTCGTGGTTCCAGGTCCCGTGTCATGGTCTGGGGTCCATGCTCGGGTCGTGAAAAACTTGGTATCAGAGCAAAGGTTTCAGTGTGTCCTAAGCTGTCTGAAAGTCGCGTTAAGTAGAGTCTTTTGCATAGGAGTGAAGCACGCCACACTTATGAAGGAGAGACTACTAGATGTTTTAGGAAACTTCCCTTCTTTCCTAATCTATGTCGTGCCATGAAGTTTAAATCTCTCTATTCCTCTAACTCGTGTTATATGCGTTTATAGAAATATGCCTTCTTGTTGAGTTAACAGAAGAAAAATGCCAACGGTAATGGCCATGGAAATAGCAATGGATATGGGCATCAGCCAACCTCACTAGCTCCAGCTGATCCTTTGCATGAGCAGGTGACTAATACTGAGTTTAGGGCTACTTTCCAGATGCCGACATAGGCTATGACGACCTAAGTCAACCAACAAGCTGTGGCTTAAGTGCATATGAATGGAAATGCTACAGTGGCTAGAATGTGAGACTTCACCAAGATGAATCCACCAGAGTTTCATGGTTCTAAGGTAGATGAGGATCCATAGGAGTTAATTGAGGAGATCCAAAAGATTACCCAAAATATGAGTATTTTGAGAGAGGAGAGTGTAGATTTGGCCTCCTATCAGCTGAAGGGGTAAGCTCATATCTAGTTTGGATAGTGGAAGAAGGGTCATGGAGTAGGTGTAGCAACTATTAGTTGGGATGAGTTCTTTATGGCGTTCTTGGATAGTTTTTTTCCCCGAGAGTAGAAAGCAAAGGTAGCGGAGTTCATCAATTTGAAGCATAATTACATGACTGTTCAGGAGTATGCCCTGAAGTTCACCCAGTTGTCCAAGTATGCTCTGGAGATGGTTGCTGAGCTGAGGGCTCGTATGAGTAAGTTTGTATCAAGGGTTGCAGATTCGCTGGTCAAGAAGTGCAGGACTGCTATGCTCATTAGCGACATGGATATCTCCCGATTGATGATTTATGCTCAACCGATAGAGGAGGAGCAAATGAAGGAGAAGGAGAGAGAGGCCAAATGAGATAGGATATGGAGCCTTGTGTATTCTCAACAGAGGTCCAGTGGTGTACACCTCCCTCAGCTCCATCAGAGGTCATCAGCCCCAGCTGCATCATAAGCCAGTGTTCCATCCAGGCCTAGGGGTGATATAAAAGGTAGAACATCAAGCTCTAGGGGTTAGAGCTGTCAGGGAAGCGCACTATCCTAGCTTGCAGGAAGTATGGAAAGAAATTCCA
>JACEIK010000562.1:18547-49335 GCA_018107945.1 Datura stramonium | reverse complement strand
ACAGTTCCTTAGAAAGTCACCTTAGCTGACTTAGTGGTGTTAGATAAGATAGATTTTGATGTTATATTTGACATGTATTGGTCGTATGCTTTCTATGCTTAAGTAAATTATAGGACCCGATTGGTAGAGTTTCAATTCCTGGGTGAGTCAGTTCTGGAGTGGAAGGGTAGTTCAGCAGTGCTTATAGGTCGCTTTGTCTCCTACCTTAAGGCGAGGAAGATGATATCCAAGGGTTGTGTATATCACCTAGTATGTGAGTATCCAGAGGTGCTCCTAGATGATAAAGAGGTGTTCCTAGATGATCTTCCAAGAGTCCCTCCGGAGCAGGAGATTGACTTTCTCCCTAGTATGCAGCTCAAATCTATTCCTCCTTATAAAATGTCTCCTGTTGAGCTAAAGGAGTTGAAGGAACAGTTGAAAAATCTCCTAGATAAAGGTTTCATCAGGCCTAGTAAGTCCACGTGGGGTGCTCCAGTCCTCTTTGTTCAAAAAAAGGATGGTTCTCTCAGGATGTGCATTAATTACCGTCAGTTGAACAAGGTCACAATCAAGAATAAGTGTCCCTTTCCAGGATTGATGAATTGTTTTCCCAACTCCAGGGTGCCAAGTGCTTTTGAAAGATAGACCTCAGATCCAACTAGCATCAACTCAGAGTTAGGGAGAGTGACATTTCGAAGACAGCTTTCAAGACTCAGCATGAACACTATGAGTTTGTAGTTATGCCTTTTCGACTAACGAATGCTCCTGCAGCTTTCATGGATTTGATGAATAGGATTTTCAAGTAGTCTTTGGATATGTTCTTCATCGTCTTTATAGATGATATCCTCATATACTCTTGGAGTGAGGAGAAGTATGTCACTCATTTGAGGATTGTGTTGTAGACTCTTAAGGACTGTTAGTTGTTTGCTAAATTCAACAAGTGTGAGTATTGGTTGAAATCAGTAGCATTTTTGGGTCATGTAGTATCTAGTGAAGGTGTGCATGTAGACTCTCAGAAGATTGAGGCGGTGAAGAACTAGCCTAGACCTATAGGCATTACTAACATTAGGAGCTTTTTGGGTTTAGCTAGCTACTATAGGAGGTTTGTAGAGGGATTTTCATCTATTGCAATACCGTTGACTAAGTTGACCTAGAGAAGATCAAATTTTAGTGGTCCAATGAGTATGAGAAGAGCTTTCAGAAGTTAAAGACTCGACTTACTTTGGCCCCAATTTTGGCCCTATTGGAGGGCATGGATGGATTTTTTGTGTATTTTGATGTGTCACGTCCTGAACATAGGCCCGAATCGAGACACGGGATAAAGAATCCCGGAAGGCTCCAAGTCGACCCATGGCATGAGCATAACATTTAAACTCAACATAAATAAGAAGAAGTCTAGCATATATAATCTAGTGGAAGTCTGAAAATATCATAAAATTTGAATACATAATACAAGGCTGAAACTGAAAACCTAATATGTTTGATAAGCCTCTACTATAGACGGATTGATGGGACAAGACCCTAGCTAACTCACTATAGTCTGAAACTGAAAGTACTAAATGCAACTTATAAAAGGCCATCAGAAGATGAAGAGTCACCAACTAAGACTGGAAGATGTTAATACTAAGAGTCTGGCTACTAGCGGGACTGAGTCTGAATATTCAAACCTGTATCATGAAATGATACAACATAGAGTATGCGGTCAGTATGTGGAATGTACCAAGTATGTAAGGTAAGTAAAACCGCTAAGTAAGTGAAATCAGTGATCATGCACAACATAAAATAGTCATCATCGGAGTCTGAGAGTAGGGCTTGCATGCTTATATCTGAAAACATGATTTAAACATAACTGAATATCATAACTAAATCGAATGAACCAAGGCTGAAAACTAATAATCATAAGTAAAACTGAACATTGAGTCAAACCTGCTGAAAACATAATATCATGACTAATGAACATGCATAACGAAAATCATGATGAACAATGGGAGACTCGTCGTATAACTGACATTACCACGATAGAGCTTACGTGGTCCCGACTATTACACTCAAGTGGAAAAAGACTTCCAAAGCCTTGCCAGGGCTAAGGACGCTACCATGATATTGACATCAAGCTGAAGGCCCCTTGGGAGCAGGGGAAGTTCAATGGGGAGGTCCCAAATAATCTGAACATACCTACGTTGGCACATAGTTCTAAGGCATAAGGTTGACTAACCCTTAGCATACTCAGTGCTAGACACTACTCCCAAAAGCATGCATACACTCTCCATCGTTTTTGAACGAAGTTGAACCATCATCTAGTGATGAAGTTGACTCATAACATACATGCAATAATCTGAAATCATAACATGAGGAGCCTTGGGCTCAAACCATACCACAAGATGAAAATAGTGGGAGTTTAGACTCCAAAATCCATGTGGTAAGCTAATTACATGAAACTTAGATAAATTATGAAACATAATTGATCATATGGGCTTACCCAATTCTTAAACATGCTTGACATAGACTTGATCATTCGAAAACATGAACATGGACATGGGTAATTCAAAATCGTACTTTTATCATAGACATCTTATCATGCTTGAATACATATATCATAGATCTCAACTTTCATGAACTTCCATAGATGGGAATCATAATTTATAAAGATTGAAAACATAATTTGTAATTGAAAACATTGTAAAATATGCCCATGAATCATAATTCAACGTTAGAAACATGAATAGATCATACCCATGATTGATACTTAGGAAATTCACATGTTGGGTTAAAACCCCACAGATTCATCAACTAGAATTTTTATGAAATTGAAGAGGGATTGGGCATGGGTGTAGATGAATACACCCATTCATAACCCTACATACCTGGAGAAATCTGATTTCACAAACTCTCTTGAGAGCCCAAAGAAATTTGAGGAAAAATTTGATGAATCTAAGCTTGATCACCCTTAGGAGCTTCTAGACTTGCATGCATGGAAAAGAATAGGATTAGAATGAATTTAACCCTTTTAAAACACACCTTTATAAACTTAAAATGACATAGTATAGGCCTTAGGAGCTTAGGAATTACGAAAAGGCCCTTAATAATTTCGCAGGAAAAATGCTCACTATCAGTCCCCACAAGGGACTGGATGAATTGTCCCCTGTACCATGACTCATGGTCTGCTTCTTGTGATTAGCACTGGAAATTTATCTCTGAGGGTCACCATGAGAGACACCACAACTCGTGGTGTGCCAAATGACTCGTGGTGACCAAGTCGTGGCATGCACTGTCCAAACTTCCAACCTCCTAACCACGACTATCATAATGAATTGTGGTGATGACCATAACTCATGGTAACACCCGTGGTCACCCCCAAATCCTAAAATTCAACCAAGGCTTCCCTCCTTCCCATGAGTCACTTAACGACTCGTGGTGAACCTCATGGGTCACTGGACAACTCATCTTGTGACCTGGTGCAAAAAATCCTATTTTTCTCTGTTTCAATCCTAGGGTCTGATCTTAGGGCTTTCGAGGTATTACAATATCTCCCCCTTGGGAACATTCATCCTCGAATGTGGGAAATTATACTGAAAAACTGAGAAATGTAATCATCATACTCTAATACTGAACATTTTAGGTGAAAAATGACGGAGTGACTGACTCTGAGCTGAACTACATGACTTAACTGAATTCCTGGATCATACGTACATACATTGACTTGAAAGAAACTGGGGGACATGAACTGAACATGAAACTAAATATAGTACTAGGGAGGAAACTGGTACCTCAAGCTGGAATTGTGCCGGAATGGAATAGATGCGGGTATTTAGCCATTATATCTGCTTCGGCTTCCCAGTAGCTCCCTCAACATGCTGGTTCCTCCAAAAACCTTTACTGAGGCAACTTATTTTTTTCTTAGCTTCCGAACTTGAAAATTAAGTATTTCCACCGAAACATCCTCATAGCTACGGCTATCCTTCACATCTATGCTGTCTACCGGGACAACCAAGCCCAAATCACCCAACCACTTCTTTAATAGCGATACATGGAAGACCAGATGAACTAAATATAACTCTGAGGGAAACTCCAATTCATAGGCCACCTTGCCAACACGTCTCATAATCCCGTAAGGGCCGACATAACGGGGGCCGAGTTTTCCTTTCATCCGAACCTCATCACTCCCTTCATGGGAGACACCTTCAGAAACACCCAATCATCAACTTCAAACTCAAGTTCTCTCCTCCTCACATCCACGTAGGACTTTTGACGACTCAGTTTTTTTCAACCTATCCCTTATAAGCTAAACTTTCTCCATGACCTCATGGACTGAATCTGGTCCCACCAACGCAGTTTCACTGACTTCGAACCAACCAATAGGCGATCTATATCTTCACCCATAGAGAGCCTCAAACGGAGCCATATGAATGCTAGAATGATAACTGTTGTTATATGCAAATTCAATGAGAGACAAATGATCATCCCAACTAGCCTTTAAATCAATCACACACGCTCTCAACATATCCTCAAGATTTTGAATGGTCCGCTCCGCCTGACCGTCTGTTCGCAGATGCAATATTGTGTTAAGCTTGACCTGAGTACCAAGCCCCTTCTGAAATGATCTCCAAAACTGGGAGGTAAAGTGAGTACCTCTATCCGATATGATGGACAAGGGCACTCCATGCAACCGAACTAACTCCAAAATGTACAATTTGCCATAATCCTCCGCTGAATCGGTAGTTTTGACTAGTAGAAAATGAGATGCTTTAGTCAATCTGTCTACAACCACCCAAATAGAGTCATATTGCTGACGAGTATGAGAAAACCCTATAATAAAGTCCATATTGATTTCCTCTCATTTCCAAGTAGGGATACCAATGTCCTGAAGCACATCTCCCGATGTCTTATGCTCAACCTTTACCTGTTAACAATTTGGACACTTAGCCACAAACTCTGCTATGTCTTTCTTCATGCCATTCCACCAATAGACTTTACGTAGGTCACAGTATATCTTGTTGGCACTTGGATGTATAGAATATCTAGAACCATGAGCCGCATGATACATCCGCTCCCTCATGTCATGAACACCTGTTACACACAAACTACCCTGATATTGTAGCACACCATCTCCCTATTGGGAGAAGACCTCCACTTTTTGATTCTAAATGGCTTCTTTCAATTTTACCAAAATCAGATCCTCGTCTTGTCTGGCTTTGATCTCGGTCACCAAGGAAGATTCTGATCCATTCTGAACAATTACACCTCCATCTGTCGAGTCAACAAGACGAACTCCTAGCCGTACAAGCTGATGTACATCCTTCACTAATTCTTTCCTTTCCTCATCTACATGGGACACACTCTCCATAGAAAGCCTGCTAAGAGCATCTTCCACCACATTAGCTTTTCCCAGATGATAAAGGACACTTATATCATAATCCTTCAAAAGGCCCAACCACCTTCTCTGATGTAGATTCAAATCCTTTTGGGTAAACATGTATGGTCCATAAACACATCCATATGGACCCCATACAGATAGTATCTCCAAATCTTCAAGGAAAATACTACCACCAACTTGAGGTCGTGAGCCGGATAGTTCTTTTTATGGACTTTCAGCTGCCTAGAAGAATAGGCTATAACTTTTTTGTACTGCATACAAAACCAAGGCCGATCCTGGAGGTGTCACACTATACCACGAACCCATCGGTACCCTCAGGTAGGGTCAACACCAGGGCTGAGGTGATTCGAGTCTTGAACTCTTGGAGGCTCTTCTCACAGACCCCTGACTACTGAAACTTTATCTTTTTCTGGGTCAACTTAGTCAACGGTGTTGTAATGGATGAAAACCCTTCAACAAACCTCCAATAATAACTAGCTAAACCCAAGAAACCTTGATATTCAAAGGACTAATTGGTCTAGGCCAATTTTTTACCGCTTCAATCTTTTGAGAGTCCACCTGTACACCCTCACTTGACACCACATGACCCAAAAATGCCACTGAGTTCAACTGAAACTCACATTTTCTGAATTTAGCATACAACTGTCGATCCTTCAAGGTCTGTAGAACCACCCTCAAATGAGCGGCCTGCTCCTTTTCGCTCCGAGAGTATATGAGAATATCATCTATGAACACAATCACGAACATATCCAAGTATGGCTTGAACACCCTGTTCATCAAATCCATAAAAGTTGCAAGAGCATTCATTAGTCCAAAAGACATAAATAAAAACTCATAGTGAACATACCAAGTCCTGAAGGCTGTCTTGGGGATTTCACTCTCTCTCACTCTAAGCTGATGGTATTCAGATCTGAGGTCTATCTTTGAAAAGCACTTAGCACCCTGAAGATGGTTAAACAAATCATCAATCCTAGGGAGAGGATACCTGTTCTTGATGTTAACTTTGTTCAACTACCGATAATCAATGCACATTCGAAGGGAACCATTCTTTTTTTGGACAAAGAGAACTGGTGCACCCCATGAGAATTTGCTAGGTCTGATGAAACCCTAGTCAAGGAGATCCTTCAACTTCTCTTTTAACTCCTTTAGCTTAGCTAGAGACATTAAGGAGGAATAGATATGGGTTGCATATCAGGAAGAAGGTCAATACTAAAGACAGCTTTCAAGACTCGACATAGACACTATGAGTTTGTAACTATGTCTTTTGGACATACGAATGCTCTTGCAAATTTCATGAATTTGATGACTAGGATGTTCAAGAAGTATTTGCATATGTTTGTCATAGTCTTTATAGATGATATCTTCATATACTCTCAGAGTGAGAAGGAGTTGCCATTCATTTGAGGATTGTGTTGTAGACTCTTAAGGACCATTAGTTGTTTGTTAAATTCAGCAAGTGTCAGTTTTGGTTGAAATCAGTAGCATTTTTGGGCCATGTGGTGTCTAATGAGGGTGTTTAGGTGGACTCTCAGAAGATTGAGGCAGTGAAGAACTGGCCTAGACTTGTCAGCCCTATTGACATTAGGAGCTTTTGGGGTTTAGCTAGCTACTATAGGAGGATCATAGAGGGATTTCATTCATTGCAGCATTGTTGACTAAGTTGACCCAGAGAAGGTCAAATTTCAATGGTTCGATGAGTGTGAGAAGAGATTTCAGGAGTTAAAGACTCAACTCACTTCAGCCCCAGTTTTTACCCTATCAGAGGGCACAGATATATTTGTTGTGTATTGTGATGCTTCTCGGATTGGCCTTGGATATGTGTTGATGCAGTATGCGAAGGTCATTGCTTATGCCTCGAGACAACTTATAATGCTCAAACTACACTTCTCATTTAGAGAGAATGTAAGCAATCGTTGTATCAAATCAAATAACCCGACGGGTATCGGGGTCGAATCCTAGAGAGAATAGAGAATGATTTACACAAGAGTTGTTTAGTGAATTGAATTGATTCGCATCCAAGCAATGAAGATGTAAAAGTAAATTTAGGGGAACTAAATGCAATAATATTGCAAACTCTAAAATTAGATAATCAAGAGAGAAAGATAACCAAAATTGAGAAACAATAATGAGAAAAGGCTAGAGGTATGGTGTAGATGGGATGTTAATCAAATAGAAATTTACTAGATAGTAAAATTATTACTAATATATGTAAATAACCTTGGAAAAAGATGGAGCCCGATGTTTTTCAATCACTTAGGCTCCTTGTCCTCATGTCCTTTCGAACCTCGAAGTACAATTCAACTATTCCAATATGGTTTGGGTTAGGGGCTAAGCTCTCTCTAGTCATCAACCTCTAAAGGGATTATGATCATGGGTTTTGGCTATATTTAGCCCAACCCCACATAATTCCAATCCACTCTTAAATTCTCCCCCATTATTTAATTATTCTTTTTCAAGTGAAAATCAAGTAAGAAAAAAATAATCATATTTGCAACTATGAGTAATCAACTATAATTTGAGGAGAATTCAATAGATTTACACTAATTAAGTAATAAGAAGACAAAACAATCAATATCCAATCAAATTAAACACCCATCTTCACACACCTCTAGTTATAGATTTAGCTACTTATAATTGAGAAACACAAGAGCATATTTATCAATAAACTCAACAATTTCATCATTAAGAGTAAGCAAAATCAAGATCAAAATATCTCTTCAATGGTGGTTATACCTTGATGAAGAAGATGAATATGAAAAAGTAATATTCAAAATAATTCTTCTCTTCTCCAATGGAGTTCTCTCTTTCTCAAAAGTAATGGGTATATTCAATGATATGTTCAGAGTACTTTTTTCTAGAATACATACAAAAGTAGGTCATAACATTCTTCTCTTAATTAGGGTTGGATGTTTTTTCCCCTTTTCAAGCGTCTTTCACTTGTGATGGAACCGGCAGTTCGTCGGTTGCTATCCACAAGCCATCGATTGATTTCCTCTATGGTCTAGTGAAGTCCATCACATTTTGGTGATGCAACCAGCGGATTGTCGATTGCTGTCTGCAAGCCGCCGAGTGCAGTTGTTCATTAAACTAGCGAGTGCATGCGGTTGACCGGCGGGTGGAGCATCGATTTTCACTTGAATCTTATCCTTTTTCTCAACTTCATGCTCCTTATCTTCAAGTTAGGTACCTGCACATCCAAAAGCAAAAAGGGCATAAAATCCAACTAAAAGACTTAAAAACTAAGCCAAAGCTCACGTTTAAAATCCTAGTGAGTTGGTAAATTACCAACTCAGTTGGTAAATTACCAACTCATCAACAACTTAAGACTCATGAGAAGAATTATCTGATGCATTATCTTGAGACAGCAGCAATGGTGTTTTCCTTGAAGATTTTGAGGCACCATTTGTATGGGGTGCATGTGGATGTGTTCACAGACCACAAGAGCCTATTGTATGTGTTTACTTAGAAGGATCTAAATTTACAGCAAAGGAGATGGCTTGAGCTTCTTAAGGATTATGACATGAGTTTCCTTCACCATCCTGGCAAGGACAATGTAATGGCGGATGCTCTTAATAGGTTTTCCATAGAAAGTGTGTCCCATGTCGAGGATCGGAAGAAGGAATTGGTGAAGGATTTTCAGAGGCTTTCTCTCTTGGGGGTTTGCCTTACAAATTTGACAAAAGGTGGTGTTATTGTTCAAAATGGATTGCGGATATTCCTTAGTGATAGAAGTTAAAGCAAGGCAATATGATGATTCTATTTTAGTGAAGTTGAAGGAAGCCGTTCAGAATTAGAAAGTGGAGGTTTTCTCCTAAGGGGGAGAAGGTGTGCTCCGATATCAGGGTCATTTGTATATTCCAAACATAGATGACATGAGAGAGTGGATGATGAAAGAGGATCATAGCTGTCGATATTCTATCTATCCAGGTGCCAATAACATGTACCACGATCTACGGGAAGTCTATTGGTGGAAAGGATTGAAAAGGGACATAGCAGAATTCGTATCTAAGTATCCGAATCATCAACAGGTGAAGGTTGAGCATCAGAGACCTAGAGGTACGCTATAGGATATCATTATTGCTACTTGAATGTGGGAAGAGATCAAAATGGACTTCATTATAGGGTTGCCTCGTACATGCTAGCAACATGATTCTGTATGGGTAATTATAGACTGGATGACCAAGTATGCACATTTCCTACCGATTAAGACTATAGATTCATCAATGGATTATGCTATACTTTACATTCGGGAGTTAGTTTGATTGCATGGAGTTCCATTGTCTATCATCTCAGATAGGGATACTCAGTTCATCTCTTAGTTTTGGAGATCGTTTTACAAGGGTCTTGGTACTCAAGTGAAGCTTAGCACATCCTTTCACCCACAGACAGATGGTCAGGCTGAGCAGACCTTTCAGACTCTTGAGGATATGTTGAGAGGGTGTGTGATTTATTTTAAGGGTATTTGAGATGATCACTTGCCTCTTATTGAGTTTGCCTACAACAACAGCTACCACCCCAGCATTCAAATGGCTCCATTTTGAGGCTCTTTATGGATGGAGATGTAGATCACCTATTGGATGGTTCAAGGTAGGTACGACAACATTGATAAGGCCAGATTCAGTTCATGAAGCCATGGAGAAAGTTCAGCTTATTAGGGAAAGGCTGAAAACAGCTCAGAGTCGAAAAAAATTATATGCAGATGTTAGGAGGAGAGAACTTGTGTTTGAGGTTGATGATTGGATGTTTCTGAAGGTGTCTCTTATGAAGGGAGTTATGAGGTTTGTTAAGAAGGAGAAACTTAGTCATCGATATTTTATAGGATTCTGAGATGAGTTGGCAAAGTGACTTTTGAGTTGGAGAGACCAGCGGAGTGAGCTTCGATACATCTAATTTTTCATGTGTCTTTGCTGAAAAGGTTCATTGGAGATCCAGCTCTAGTTGTTCCGATAGAGAGCATTAGTGTGAAGGATAGCCTTACCTATGAGGAGATTTCGATTGAGATCCTTGATCGTAAGTTTCTTAAGTGGAGAAACAAGGAGGTATCTTTGGTGAAGGTTTTATGGAAATCAGCTCGTTGTGAGAGCTACATGGGAAGCCAAAGCAGATTTGATGGCTAGATACCTGCATCTTTTCCCTTCCGGCTCAGTTCTAGCATGAGGTACCAGTTTCTTCCTTAGTACTCTATTCAGTTTCACGTCCAATTCATGTCTCTCAGTTCCTTTCATGTCTTAGTATGCATGCATGTTTCATGAATTCAGTTCAGCCATGTATCTCAGTCTGGAATCAATCACTCCCTCAATTTTCAGTCTATAGCTTTCATTTTGGATTGCAGTTCCTTCCCTATCCTTTCCGCTTAGTTAGAGTTCGTTCGAGGATGAATGTTCTTAAGGGGGAAATAATGAAATACCCTGAGAAATCCCCTTAGATCATATCTGAGACTTGCGGCCAAAACCAACAGGAAAATGGCACCAGGGCTATTCAATGAGCCACAGGACGAACCGTCCAAAGAACCAACGGTTGTTGGTTAGGTCTATGGTATCAACTTCAGAGAAATGTCAAAAAAATTTCCTTGAACCAACAAGGGGATTGTATGACCCGTTGTTTGATTGTACTGGCCATTGTTTCTAGTTGTTGGAGAAGGTTCTAAGAGTGATTCTATCAAGAACAGAGCTGAGACCCGGACCGAGACACGGGACCTAGAAACACGAATGGCTCCAAGCTAAACCATGGTTCATACATAATATGACTTAAGAGTGTGATCAAGTATAAATTCAACATAAGCATGGATAAGCGGATGTCTAAATTTCATAAAGCGTAAACAAAAGCGATAATATCATAACACTGAGTCATAAAGCTAAACATGTTATGTCTATGTTTGAAAGTCTCTACTATCTAATGAGATACTGGAACAAGCCCCAAGATTAGTCCAAATCTGAAACTATAACAAAACATAACAAGCATAGCTGATAAATGTCCTCGAATGATGAGGACTCACCCAAAGCGGGATGGAGGTGATCTAAGCAAGTGTGAGCTAGTGATGAAACTGGGATGGATCAGCCGAACCTATATCATGAGACGATATAGCATAGAGTATGCGGTCAGTACTTGAAATATACTAAGTATGTAAGGTAAGTAAAACATACTAGTAAAATGATAGTATAAAATAATGCATATAAATCAAAGGATCGGGAGAGTAAGGACAACATGCTTTAAGCCATAAATCCAAAGTATACATAAGCATAAGCTATTCATCATAATCTGAACATAATGACCCAAGGTTTAGAATTAGAGATCATATAACTCGTCATGTTTGAAATCGTAAGTGAAAACTCATAAACTTCAATGGGTCAAGTATATTATAGAAACATAATATCATAAGTTGAGTACATGAGTGACTGAAAACATGAGGAATGACAGGGAGATTCTTATAATCAATATACCCCACGTGAGCATACATGGAGCTCGACCTATAAATCCCTAATCGGGAGGGTGTATGTACCTTGCCAAGGGTAGAACCATGAAAAAGGCATGATATCACTCATGGGTGGCCCAAACGTGCATGGGAGACACTCTTGTGGAGGACCCAATCATGGCTACATTGGCACGTAGTTCTTAGACCTGGGTGCACTTGTAACCCCGTCCTACTGATGTTAAGTACTACTTTCAAAACATATGTAGTGCTCATATCATAATCATGAAACATAAAGTACATGGGCTAGTTGAAATCATGATATTCATAACATGCTTGAGATACTTGAACAAGCCATAAAATAGGCTCGTGAGTCGGCCATAATCATAAACTTGATATTCATGAAAGCCGTGTATACTTGAGGAAATCATCATACTCTAAAATCCATAAATTCATGGAGGGTTCTTGAGAAAATCACGCATCATGATCATAAAATATAATTTAATTCATCATACATGAGATCATGGACTCATAAGCTTAATTTCATAAATTATGCATGATAGGGCATAATTCTCATGAACTTGAAATCATGGTTTAATAATTAAAAGAGTAAAATATGTCCCAATAGTCTTAAATCATCAATCAAAACACGAAGGGATTGGACCCATAGACATAGCATGAATATTTGCATAGATTCGGGTTAAAACCCTATAATTTCAATACACTTGATTGGAGACTTGAATTCATGTATTAGAGGAGAAATTGGGAATGAGGGTGGAAGAAATCCCCCATTCATGCCCTACATGCCTGCGTAACTTGATTTCCAAGTTGTTCTTGAAAGCCCAAGAGAATTGACAGTGAAATTCATGAGGAATCCTATCTTGATCTTAGAATAGGATTTCAATTCAATGCATGCATGCAAGCATAATGACTTAGGCTAGGTTAAAACTTAAAAAACTCTTTAGGAAGATTAAAATGATATAGTTTAGGAGTTAGGAACTTAGGAATTACAAAAACACCCTTAATGATCCAACAGGAAATTGCACACTGCCAGACCCAATGAGGGACAGGATGACTCGTTAGGTCACTTGATGGCCCGTCAAGCCTTCTCGTCACCACTGACAAGAATTCCAATTTTCTGATCTTGATTTGACGCCTTCACTTAACGATTCATTGCAACACTTAATGGATCACTTCACCACTAATCCTGACCCTCTGAATCTCTAGTTTTCAAGTATTTATCACACCCAACGATACATCCAACGACTCGTTAAGTGTCATGATTACTCAATGACACCCCTCATCGTTAATACTAGAATTTTCCATCCTTCCACCACTTCCCAGACAATGACTCCCTTGACAAGTCATGAAGTAGCACCACGACTCGTCCCTCAACTAGTTATGTCTCCTCTAAATCAAATATTTTACCAACTCATTCACATACAATAGGTCATTTAATGACCCATCGGGTCACATAATGAGTCACTCGATGACTCGTTCTGTGACCTAGTGCAGATTTTCCTCTTTTCTCTGTTTAAACCCTCAGGGCTGATCTTAGGGATTTTTGAGGTGTTACATTATCTCCCCCTTGGGAACATCATCCTCGAATGTAGATTTAACATATTGAAAGTCTGGGGAAGGAACTGCAATCCCAAAACTAAACAACTATTGCTGAAAACTGACGTAGTGACTGACTTTGGACTGATATATATAACTGAACTAAATTCATGAAAAAAAACATGTATGATATGACATGAAAGAATTTAAAGACATGAGCTTGACATTAAACTGAATAGAGTACTAAGGAGGAAATTGTTACCTCATGCTGGAACTGAGCCGAAAGGGTAAAGATGCAGGTATCTAGCCATCATGTCTGCTTCGGCTTCCCATGTAGCTCCCTCAACAAGTTGATTTCTCCACAACAACTTCACTGATGCTACTTCCTTGTTCCCCAACTTGTACACCTGAAGATCAAGGATCTCAACCAAAACCTCCTTATAGGTAAGGATATCCTTCACACCTACGCTCCCCATCGGAACAACTAAGGTTGGGTCACCAATGCACTTTTCAACAGAGATACATGAAAAACTGGGTCCACTGAAGCTAACTCTGCTGGTAGCTCCAACTCATATGCCACCTTGCCAATTCACCTCAGAATCCTATTAGGACTAATATATTTAGGACTAAGTTTCCCTTTCTTACCGAATCTCATCACTCCCTTCATGGGAGACACTTTCAGAAACACCCAATCATCAACCTCAAACTCAAGCTCTCTCTGCCTGACATCCACATAAGATTTTTTACGACTCTGAGTTATTTTCAACCTTTCTCTAATAAGATGAACTTTCTTCATAGCCTTATGAACTGATTCTGGCCCTATCAACATAGCCTCACCTACCTCAAACCATCTAATAGGTGACCTACATCTCCGCCTATAAAGAGCCTATAACGGAGCCATTTGAATGCTGGAGTGATAACTGTTCTTGTAGGCAAACTTGATAAGAGTCAAGTGATCATCCCAACTACCCCTGAAATCAATCTCACATGCTCTCAACATATCCTCAAGATTCTGAATGGTCCACTTGGCCTAACCATCTTTTTGTGGGTGAAATGTTGTACCAAGCTTTACCTGAGTACTAATGCCCCTTTGAAACGACCTCCAAAACTGAGAAGTGAACTAAGTACCCCTATCCGAGATAAAAGACAAAGGAACTCCATGCAACCAAACTAACTCCCCAATGTACAATCTAGCATAATCCTCAACTAAATTGGTAGTTTTGACTAGTAAGAAATGGGTTGGTTTGGTCAACCTGTCCACAATCACCCATATAAAGTCATACTGTCGGCAGGTACGAGGCAAGCTTGTAATGAAGTCCATATTGATCTCTTTCCACTTTTAAGTATGAATAATAATGTCCTAAAGCATACCTCCAGGTCTATGATGCTCCACTTTCACCTGCTGGCAATTCGAGCACTTAGCCACAAACTCTGCTATGTCCGTCTTTATGCTATTCCACCAATAGACTTCTTGTAGATCACGGTACATCTTGGTGGCACCTGGATGGATAGACTATAGAGAACCATGAGCCTCACTCAACATCCGCTCTCTCAATTCATCTATAGTTGAGACACACAATCGGCCCTGATATTAGAGTACACCATCTCCCCCTTGGGAGAAAACCTCCACTTTCAAATTCCGAACAACTTCCTTCAGCTTTACCAAGATAGGATCCTCATCTTTCCTAGCTTTGGCTTCCATCACCAATGAAGATTTTGACCCATTTTGAACAATAACACCACCATCCATAGAATTTGTAAGGCGGACCCTTGAAGGAGCAAGCCTATGGACATCCTTCACCAACTCCTTTATCCCATTCTCGACATAAGACACTCTCCATGGATAGCCTACTAAGAGCATATACCACTACATTGGCCTTGCCCGAATGATAAAGGACAATCATGTCATAATACTTGAGAAGCTCTAGTCATCTCCTTTGTCGCAAATTCAGGTCCTTCTGAGTGAACACATACTGAAGGCTCTTGTGGTCCGTAAACACATCCACATGCACCCCATACAAGTAGTGCCTCCAAATCATCAACGCAAACTCCACAACTGCCAACTATAGGTCATGCATTGGATAATTCATCTCATGAGTCTTAAGTTTTCTAAAAGCATATGCAATGACCTTGCCATGTTTCATCAACACACAACCAAGACAAACCCTAGAAGCATCACAATACACAAGAAAACCCATTTTTCCCTTCAATAGAGTCAATACTGGGGCTGAAGTAAGTCGAGTCTTTAACTCCTGAAAACTCTTCTCACAAGCATCCAGCCACTGAAATTTGACCTTCTTCTAGATCAACTTAGTCAACGGTGCTGCAATGGATGAAAATCCCTCTATGAACCTCCCGTAGTAGCCAACTAGACCTAAAAAGCTCCTAATATCTGTAGGACTTAGAGGTCTAGGCCAATTCTTCACCTCTTCTATCTTTTGAGAGTCCACCTGCACACCCTCAATAAACATTACATGACCTAAAAATGCTATAGAGTTTAGCCAAGACTCACACTTTCTTAATTTAGCATACAGCTGGTAGTCCTTGAGAGTCTGTAACTCAATCCTCAAATGAGCGGCATGCTCCTCCTCGCTCCGAGAGTATATGAGAATATCATCTATGAAGACAATCATGAGCATATCCAAGTACTGCTTGAACACCCTGTTCATCAAGTCCATAAAAGCTGCAGGAACATTTGTTAGTCCAAAAAACATTACTACAAACTCATAGTGACCATCTGAGTCCTAAAGGTTGTCTTCAGAATGTCGCTCTCCCTAACTCTGAGATAGTGATATCCGGATAAGAGGTCTATCTTTGTAAAGTTGTCACGACCTGAACGTATACTCGGATCGTAGACACGAGACAAGGGACCCCAAGAGACCCCAAGTCGACCCATGGCACATGCATACAACTATTCTTATTTAAATAAGAGGAATACTAAACATAAAAAAGTAACAGAAACGTAACCATAGGATAACATCAGGAAATACTGGATGTACACATAAGCTGAGTACTACATATTGTCTGAAAGCCTCTACTACATACGATGGGTTGATGGGACAACATCCCCAACAAACCCAAATAGTATGGAAACACAAGATAACATAAAAGTCTGTCAAACGGTTCGCGGAACATAAGGACTCACCAATAATATGAGAGCGTGAGCTGAGATAGACTAAGGATGAGGATGAGCCTGAGATCCGAACCCTGTATCATAAAATGATATAGCATAAAAAGTATGCGGTCAGTATGTGGAATGTACCGAGTATGCAAGGTAAGTAAAACGGACATTAAAAGTAAAATAAACTCATAATAAACATAGGAGGAGGACATCATGCTTGTATCATAAACTTCGTAAGTAAACATAAGGCTCAAGACTTTCAAATCATTCATAAATAATTCATTAGCATAATCGTAAACAAAATTTATCAAAACATAACTTGAGCCAATAACATAAATATAAAAATGCATAATACATGCGGAACAATGGGAGGACTCATCATAACTGACACCATCATGGTAGAGCCTTTCATGATGCCCCAACTATCTCACTCAAGTGGGCTGAGCCGACCCTGGCTTGCCAGGCGAGGGTCGTGCATTAGGTGTGATATCACATTTGAGGGGATAGAAACCCACGGTGGCACGTGGTTATGAGAAACCGACGAAGTCCTTTAAACGTCGGGCTTCTCGGTGCTAGACATGGCTCCCAAAACATGCATATAGGCTCATACGTAAATCAATAACATCATGCATTAAGATTCATTGGATAAATGATAACATTTATCATCATTGATCCCCTTTAAAACATGCTTAGCCAAGAATCAAGGCCCTTTTTATCGGCCGATATCATAAATCGATAAATCATGTAATTCGTTTCATACACCGTAAATCATTCTTCAACATGTGGGCATTGCCCAATACTTTAACATACTCACTTCTTTCAAAAATATACTCATAAACATGGGAACTTGAAATCATGCTTTCCCATCATCAGTAAGCTCAAACTATTGAATATTCATCATAAATCATAACTTTCATGAACCTTCATTAATGGGCACTTTAGATTTAAAAAGCTTGAAACATGATTTTAAAGAAAATAATATAAAACCTGCTTTATTCATAATTCAAGAATTAAAACTCAATTAAATCATACCCATAAAGAGAAATCACATTTTCATGCATTTGGGTAAAACCCCATGGAATTGAATAGGAGGAGTAAAACCTCTCATGGAATTGAATAGGAGGATTCATGATTAAATTAGGAAATTTGGGCATGAAGGGGAAAGGATTCACCTAATATAAACCCTACATATCTGGGAAGGATGAATCTACCGCCTCACTGATTTCCCAAGGAGAAATTGGAAGAAGAATCCCTTAAAGAAGCTCTTGATCACCTCCTAAATTTCATAAACTTGCATGCATGGAAGGAACACACTTAGAATAGGTTTTCCCCTGCTAAAAACCCACTAAAACGAGCTAAAAACGATGTAGTATAGGGCCTTAGGATGAAGAAATGATGGAAATACCCTTAATAATTACGTAAAAAATTGCCCACTGGATCAAACAACGGATGAACCAATGGGCCGTTGGAAGATACCATGACCTGTGGTATCAGCCTGTGCTAATCACTGCCCCAATCCATATCTCGAAGTCAAACCACGGACATATAGGATGGGTCATCCTAAGTTTCAACGGGTTGTTTGTTCAGTTGTTGTTTCCTTCTTCTGAAACTCTACACTTCTATTCAACGAGCCTCACCATGACTCGTTGTAAGATACAACGGGTCGTGGTTCCAATTTGTCATTTCCCACTGAAGATCTGGTCTCCCTTACCACAACTCTTCACAACGGGTCATTGCAAGCCACAACGGGTCATTGCATGACCTGTTAAACTCCCCAACTGCTAAGCCATCTCCTACCACGACCACTACAATGGGTCGTTACATCAATTGTTGTCTCCATTGCCACCTGAACACCTGAACCCACGATTGCCAACAATGGCTCATGGTTACATATCACGAGTCGTTGTATCTCCCGTCCTACAACTTTTCCCCAACTTTCAGCAGTTTTGCATTTTATCTTCCCGGGTATACTCTTAGGCACTTTCGGGTTATTACAAAAGCACTTCGCACCCTAAAGATGGACAAACAAATCATCAATCCTAGGGAGAGGATACTTATTCTTGATTGTGAACTTGTTCAAGTGCTGATAATCAATGCACATCCTAAAGGAACCATCCTTCTTCCGAACAAAGAAAACTGGAGCACCCTGTGGGGATTTGCTAGGTCTGATGAAACCCTTATCTAAGAGATCCATCAACTTCTCTTTCAACTTCTTTAGCTTGGCTGGAGCCATTCTATAAGGAGGAATAGATATAGGCTGCATATCAGGAAAAAGGTCAATACCAAATTCAATCTCCCACTTGGGAGGGACTCATGGTGGATTTTCTGGAAAAAGCTCCGGATATTCACATCCAATAGGGACAGACTGAAGAGTCGGGGTCTCAGACGTAGAATCCTTAACCCAAACTAGATGGTACACACAACCCTTGGAAATCATCTTTCTGGCCTTGAGGTAGGAAACAAAGCGACCTACTGGCACCGCTCAACTACCTTTTACTCTAGGACTACCTCTCCTAGAAATCGGAACTCTACCACATGGGATCTATAATTAACTAAGGTATAACATGCATGTAACCAATCCATACTGAAAATAACATTAAAATCGATCATATCTAACTCCACTAAATCAATTGAGGTGACCTTTTGAAGAATCGTGATGAGGCAAGTTCTGTATATTCGTTGAGACTGAGAAGGGTTCTGAAAGAGACTGAGAAGGGTTCTGAAAGGATTTCAGGACTAACTCTGAAACTAACAGCAATGTAAGGAGTCATGAAAGATAAATTATCCCTAGATTGAACAATGCATACACATTCAAATAGAATACTCGTAACATACCAGTGACCACATCGGGAGAGACCTCATGCTCTTGTCGAGAAGATAGGGCGTAGAACTTGTTCTGGCGCTGGACGCCTATCACGACCCAAACATAGGTCCGGACTGAGACACAAAACCTAAAACCATAAATGGATCCAAGTCGACCCATGGCATGAACATAGAAGCCAAAGAGCATAAATTAATGGAAACTAATAAACTAAACATGAATAAGCGGAAGCCAACACATATAATAATCATAAACCGAGTAAACACTAACAAGTTGAGATCCTACATATTGTCTAAAAAGCCTCTAACATAACTGATGGAGCTGATGGGATAGCATCCCCAACAAGCTCGTCAAAAATCTATAACTGAAATAACAAAACAACAAACTAAATCGATTGTCCTAAGAAGATGAGGACTCACCAACACTAGCTAAACTAGACTGATATGGAATCAGGACTAATGGCGCGACTGAGACTAATTTCTCAGACCTATATCATGAAATGATACAACATAGAGTATGCGGTCAGTACTTTCAATGTATTGAGTATGCAAGGTAAGTAAAACAGACTAATAAAATACATAAGAGTTCAGAAGAGTAGAATAGTCCAAAACATGAAGTGATAATCATAACATAAACATGAGGGCTCAAGGTTTTCAAAACATACCCATGCACCACGACTCGTGGTGTGACTCATTGTTTGGGCATCCAATTTCAGCATTTCACGACAACTCCTCCCATGGTCCATTACTTCTCACCACGACTTGTACCATGAGTTGTTCTGAGGAAAATATATAGATTTTTTTGCTGAACTTATTTCAAATTCTCTCATTGAGTTTTAGAAACTTTTGGGGTATTACATTGCCACCTGCATGACAAGAGGCACCCTACTGAAATGGGCGAGCTGCGGGAGCTGCTAAACTGGTGGTTGGGGTATGGGCCCCACCATCACCTTGTCTGACTGAAGGGTAATCCCTGATCTATTTATAGGTTGACCATACCAGAAACAAGTATCTAAGCCAACTAAACATCACCCCAGGGTGGTTCTTGTCACACCTCGCACAAGCTAAAAAGGTATGCTCTCCTACCATGCTCCCCTAGACTCTAGAGCATGATGCTATGCCCCTCTGGTCATGTCTAGGTCTGGATGAGATACTGGCTGATGAAGGGGTAAGGGCTGACAACCTCTGGTGGGACTAATGGCGATGGACACCACCGGACCTCTGTTGGAACTGCCCATAGCTCCCATCCTGGCCATCTTGGCCTCTCTCTCCTTCTCCTTCATCTGTTCTGCCTCTATCTGCTGGGCATATATGACAAGCATGGAGAAATATATATTGTTGATCAACATGGTGGTCCTGCACTCCTTGACCATTGAATCTACCACTCCATTCACAAATTTGCTCATACGAGCCCTCAGATCAGAAACCACCTCCAGTTCATACTTGGACAACCGGGTAAACTCCAAGGCATACTCCTGGACTATCTTGTTGTTCTGCTTCAGATTGATGAACTTAGTAGCCTTTTCCTCTCTCAACAACCTAGGAAAGTGTCATGACCCGAATGTAGACCCGAATTGTAACACGGGACAAGGAACCACGAAAGACCCCAAGTTGACCCATGGCATAAGCATACATCTAACTTCAATCACTTTAAGCGGGAGATTTAAACATAGAGCATAGCAGAAACGTAAACATAACATGACATATCATAACAAGCGGAATCACCTAGACATGCACAAGAGAAATTCTACATACTGTCTAAAAGCCTCTACTACATATGATGGGTTGATGGGACAACATCCCCAACTAACCCGACCAAGTACGGAAACATAAATAACATAACTGTCTGACAAACAGCCCTTGGAACATGAGGACTCACCAATAAGCTAAAAGCAATCTCCAAGATGACCTAGATATGAGGATGAGCTTGAGAGCTGGAACTTGTATCATAAGACGATACAACATATAAAGTATGCGGTCAGTATGTGGAATGTACCAAGTATTCAAAGTAAGTAAAACGGACATTTAAAATACATGAAAACTTATAAAAACATCATAAGAGTGGGACATCATGCTTTAATAAAAAACTTCATAACATAACATAAGGCTCAAGGTTTTCAAATCATTCATAAACTGTTCATTATCATAATCATAAAGAAACTTTATCAAATCATCACTTGAGACAATATCATAAACATGAAAATGCATAAAACATGCGGAACACTAGGAGGACTCGTCATAAGTGACACCATCATGTTAGAGCCTTTCATGATGCCCCAACTATCTCACTTAAGTGGGCGGAATCGCCCCTGGCTTGCCAGGCGAGGAACATGCATTATGTGATATCGCGAAAAGAGGGGATCATTATCATTGTAATGTATCATTATAAACCCTCGGTGGCATGTGGTTATGAGACAATGGCGTAGTCCTTTGAACGCTGGGCTGCTCGGTGCTACACACACCGGGCTGCTCGGTGCTAAAAATAATCATTCGTCATTCATTGATCCCCATAAAATATGATTAGCCAAGAATCAAAGGCCGTTTAATCGGCCAAAATCATAAATCGATAAATCATGAAATCCATTTCATAAATTGTAATCATTCTTCATCATGTGGGAAATGCCCAATACTTGATCATACTTTACACTACTCAATTCATTCGAAAACACGCTTATAAACATTGGGTAACTTGAAAACATGCTTTTCATCATCATTAGTTCATAAATCATAAAGCCCATGAATATAACTTGTAAATCATCGAATTATGTTGGGCATTTGAATAATTTCATATTTCAAATCATAAATCATGTTGGGTTCATAAATATCAACATTTGAAGAGAAGATCATAAATCGATTCATCATAAATCATGCATGATTCGGCTTAATTGAATAGAAATCGAAATTGATAATTTTATAAGTAAAATAAATTATAAAACCTGATCAAAATTCATAAATTATGATGAGATTCATAAATCATAAAAGCCCATTAGCAAATCACAAAATTTTCTCAAGAATTGAATTAAAAGCCCAATAGATTTTGATAGATTTCCGTAAATTAATATAGAATGGGCATGGGTGTGAACGGAAACACTCATTCGTAATCCTACATACTTGGGTAAGATCAGATTCTAAAGTTCTTGAATGCCCAAGAATGAATTGATAGGGAAAAGCTTGAAAAATAGCTTGATCTCTCGAAAATTCTCTTAATATGCACGCATGGGAATGATCTATGCAATAGGGACTTAACCTATCTTAAAATGTCCAGAAAAATACATGAAACGACGTAGTTTAGGGCCTTATAGCATGGAAAGGTCGAAAATACCCTTAATGAATGTAGCCTGAAAATCTGCACAGGTTAACCAACGGGCGTACAAACAAGTCGTTTGAAGCTACCACGACTCGTGGTATGGCTCGTCGTCTGCACTACCCAGACCTTGCTTCCAGAATCAAACACCGGCTAGACAGGATGACTCGTCCTTTGGTACAACAGGTCGTTGAGTCGATCGTTGCTTGCCTCTCTGAAATTTCTGAACTTCCTCACAACAAGTCTCACCACGACTCATTGTTTCCACCAACAGGTCATGGTGTCCGTTCGTTAAGTCCACTAGAAATTTGACCATGTAGACAACGAGTCGTTACTCATGACGAGTTGTTGAGTGACCCGTTACTTCGCCAAATGCTAAAGTCCACCTCTCACCACAACTACAAACGATGACTCATTGTTTCCCACAATGATTCCTTACATCGGTCATTGCTTCCACTGCCACCCGAACTCCTAAAACCATAACTGGTAACAACAGCTCATGGTTTCCAACCAAGAGTAGTTACTCCTCTCGTCCTGTGATGTTTTTCCCTGTTTCAACAGTTTTAAACTTTTACCTCCTGGGTATACTCTTAGGAACTTTTGGGGTATTACAATATCTCCCCCTTGGGAACATTCGTCCTCGAATGTAGGAAATAAGCAGAAAACAGAAACATGCAATTATCATATTCAAATACTGATCATTTAAACGGAAAACTAACGGAATGATTACCTCCGATTCATATCACATAGCGGAACTAATTTAATGCTTCAGATACACATCCACATACATAAAAAAAACTTGAACATATGAACTGAACATGAAAACTAAATAGAGTCATAGAGCAAAACTAATACCTCAAGTCAAAACTGAGCCGGTAGAGAATAAGTGTGGGTATCTAGCTATCATATCTGTTTCGACTTGCCACGTAGCTCCTTCAACATGTTGATTCCTCCATAATACTTTAACTGAAGCTACTTCCTTGCTCCTTAGCCTCTGAACCTGACGATCCAATATTTCTACTGGAACTTCCTCATAGCTAAGGCTATCTCTTACACCAACGCTGTTCCATCGGGACTACTAGAGCTGGATCTTCCAAACATTTCTTCAAAAGCGATACATGAAACACTGGATGCACGGAAGATACTATGAGGGCAAGTCCAACTCATACGCTACCTTACCAACTCTTCTCATAATCCGGTAGGGACCAACATAACGGGGATTGAGTTTTCTTTTCTTCCCAAACTGGATGACTCCCTTCATGAGGGATACCTTCAGAAATACCAAATCGTCCACCTCGAACTCCAACTCTCTCCTCCTCACATAAGAATATGACTTTTGATGACTCTGAGCAGTTTTCAGCCTATCCCTTATCAACTGAACCTTCACCATAGCCTCATGAACCGCATCTGGCCCTATCATAGCTGCCTCACCAACCTCAAACCATCTGATGGGCGATCTACATCTCCGCTTTAGAGAGCCTCGAACGGTGCCATTTGGATACTAGAGTGATAGTTGTTATTGTAAGAAAACTCGATCAGGGGTAAGTGATCATCCCAACTACCTTTAAAGTCCATCATGTAAGCTCTCAACATGTCTTCGAGAGTTTGAATTGTCCGCTGCACCTGACCATCCGATTGTGAATGAAATGTTGGCTAAGCTTAACCTGAGTCTCAAGCCCTTTTTGAAAATACCACCAAAATTGAGAGGTTAACTGAGTACCTCGGTCCAAAATAATGGAGAAGGGCACTCCATGTAGTCGAACCAACTCCCGGATATATAGCTTGGCATAATCATCCATTGAATCTGTGGTTTTCATCGGTGGGAAATGTGCAGCCTTGGTCAACCTGTCTACCACAACCCAAATAAAATCATAGTGTCAACGAGTACGAGGCAATCTTGTTATGAAATCCATGTTAATCTCTTCCCACTTTCAAGTAGGAATACTGATATCCTTAAGTACTCCTCCCAGCCTTTAATGCTCAACCTTTACTTGCTGACAGTTGGGGCACTTGGCTACGAATTCTGCAATATCCTTCTTCATGCCATTCCACCAATATATTTCTCGAAAATCATGATACATCTTGGTGGAACCCGGATGGATCGAATACCCGGTTCCATGTGCCTCATGCAATATCCAGCTCCTCAAATTATCAACATCTGGAACACATAGGAGACCCTGGTACCAAAGCACACCATCTCCCCCTTCTGACTTCGAACGACTTCTTTCAACTTTATCAAAATTGGGTCCTCATCTTGTCTAGATTTCACGTCAATCACCAAGGACGATTCAGATCCGCTTTGAACAACAACACCGCCATCAGTAGAGTCAACCAACCTCACTTCTAACCTTGTGAGATGATGCACATCTTTCACCAGCTCTTTCTTTCCTTCCTCCACATGGGATACACTTTCCATCGATATCCTACTAAGAGCGTCAGCCACGACATTACCCTTACCCGGATGGTAAAGAACACTCATATCATAGTCTTTGAGTAGCTCTAACCACCTCTTTTGCCAAAGATTAAGATCTTTCTATGTGAACACATATTGCAAGCTCTTGTGGTCTGTAAACATATCCATATGGATCCCATATAAGTAATGCCACCATATCTTCAATCCGAACACCACTGCAGCCAATTCGAGATCAAGGATCGGGTAATTCTTCTCATAGACTTTCAACTGTCTCGAGGCGTATGCTATCACCTTCCCTCGCTGTATCAATACACACCCGAGTTCGATCCTTAAAGCATCAAATACACCACAAAACCATCTGTACCCTCGTGTAGGGTCAACACCAGTACGGTAGTGAGTCGAGCCTTAAACTCTTGAAAGCTCTTCTCACAAGCCTCCAACAATTGGAACTTTACCTTTTTCTGAGTCAACTTGCTCAAAGGTGCTGCAATAGATGAGAAACCCTCAGCAAACCTATGATAGTAGCCTGCTAGGCCCAAGAAACTCCAAATATCTGAAGGATTCACCAGTCTAGGCTAATTCTTCAACGCCTTGATTTTATGAGAATCTATTTTTATGCCTTCGCTTGATACCACATGACCCAAATATGCTACCAAGTTCAACCAAAACTCGCACTTGCTGAACTTTGCATACAATTGGTGATCCTTGAGAATCTGAGTACTACTCCTAAATGAGTGGCATGCTCCTCCTCATTCCAAGAGTATATGAGGATGTCGTCAATGAACACAATCACGAATATGTCAAGATACGGCTTGAACACCCTGTTCATCAAGTCCACAAAAGCTGCAAGAGCATTTGTTAGTCCAAAAGACATGACTACAAACTCATAATGACCATACCGCGTCCTGAAGGCTGTCTTCGAGATATCACACTTCCGAACCCTGAGCTGATGATACCCGAACCTGAGATCTATCTTTGAGAAACACTTGGCACCTTGAAGTTGGTCAAATAAATCATCAATCCTGGGTAAAGGATACCTATTCTTAATGGTGACCTTGTTCAATTACTGATAGTCAATGCACATCCGAAGCGACCCATCCTTCTTCCAAATAAATAACACTGGTGCACCCCACGAAGACTTGCTCGATCTGATAAAGCCCTTATCAAATAGGTCCTTCAACTGATCCTTCAACTCTTTTAGCTCAGCTGGAGCCATCCTGTAAGAAGGGATAGATATAGGTTGCATATCAGGTAGAAGGTCAATACCAAAATCAATCTCCCGCTCGGGAGGAACACCTGGCAAATCATCCGGAAATACTTCTAGGTGTTCACGCACCACCGAAACTAATTGAATAGTCGGGGTTTCATACTCAAAATCCTTAACCCTAACTAGATGATACATGCAACCCTTAGAAATCATCTTTCGGTCCTTAAGATACGAAATAAATCGACCTATTGGTACAACCGAACTACCCTTCCACTCCAAAACTGATTCGCCTAGAAAATGAAATTCCACTGCACGTGTTCTACAATTTACAGAAGCATAACATGCATACAACCAATACATGCCAAGAATAATATCAAAGTTAGTCATGGCTAACTCTACAAGGTCTGCGGAGGTGACTTCATGCAATATAGTGACCAGGCATCCTCTATACACCCACCTAGCTATAACCGAATCACCAATAGGAGTACAAACCGAAAATGGTTCTAACAGAGTCTAGGGACTAACTCCAAAGACACTAGCAATGTAAGGGGTCACAAAAGACAATGTGGTTCCCAGATCTAGAAAAGCATAAACATCAATATGAAAAACTCGTAACATACCGATGACCACCTCTAGTGAATTCTCCTGCCCTAACAAGAGGCGAGGGCATAGAATCTATTTTGGCATTGTCCGCCACCCCCACTAGAAGATGCTCCCTGTGGAGCTAGATGTGCTGGAGCTGCTGTTGATCTGGTGGATTATGCACGACCTCTATCACAACCCTGACTAGAAAATGGACACGCTCGGCGCATGTGACTGGACCTACCACATCCATAGAAAATATTTTAGTCGAGCAAACATTCCCCAGCATGACTCTTGCCGCACTTCCCGCAGACTGGGGAGGTACGCTCCACTTGTGTGCCTCTCTGACCCCTAAATCCTATAGCCCTGCTCTTCTGATCACCCTTGGGTCTGGAAGGAAAACTAGATAATGATGGTGCTAGAGATAGTGATCTCTGCTGAAACTGTGAGTGGTGACTACCGCCGGACCTCTGATGTGAAAACCCATGGCTATATGTCCGAGCCCTCTTTGCCTCTCTCTCTCTGGCATGAGCCGCCTCTATCTTCTGGGCGTACAACACTATACAAGGAAAGTCCATATCTTGATGGAGCATAGGGGTCCTGCAATCCTTGTCTAAATAACTCGTCACACTATGAATGAATCGGCTCACCCGCACCCTCTGATCCATCACTAACTCTGGGGCATATTTTGACAAGCGGGTGAACTCGAGAGCATACTCCTATACCGTCATCCTTCCCTGTTTCAAATTCACAAAATCTGCTGCCATTAACTCCTTCATCACTCGAGGGAAAAATCGATCTAGGAACGCCGTGTGAAACTCCTCCAAAGTTACTAGCCCTGCTCCTGTGGCCCTAACGTCTCTCCATTGCTTGAACCATATGTGTGCGACCCATTTTGACTGATATGAGGCAAACTCTGTACATTCAACCCCATTCACCCCCATACCCTGGGTAATCTTTACAATCTCGTCAATAAACTCATGCGAGTCCTCATCCACTTTGGACCCAAGGAACTCCGGAGGGTTCATCCTCAAGAAATCTCTAATTCAGGCCACTGCCACATTGCCATTTTGTGGAATATGCACAACATCCTGTTGGTTGACCTGAGCGGTCAAGGCCTGTGTCAACATCGGTATAGCCGCCCGAAACTTAGCATGGGCAACTGGCTCTGGTGCTAGGGGCTCCTGAACAAGTGGGGCTTGTTGATGCCCATGATCATTGCCATCTCCGTGGCCTTCATCGTTCCCATTTCTTCTTCCGTTCATTCTTTTGGGAGCCATGATTCTGCAATTGCGAATAACACGAATTAGGAGGATAGAAAGACGTTTCATCACACGACATAGATCATGAAAGAAGGGAACATTATCTAAATGTCTCATAGCCTCTTCGTTATAAGTGTGGAATGCTTCACACCCATGAAAAAGACGCTATTTAACGCGGATTTTAGACACCCTAGGACACTTCAAAACCTATGGCTCTGATTCCAAGTTTGACACAAATGAATATAGACCCAAATTGTAACACGAGACAAGGAACCCCGAGAGGCCCCAAGTCGACTCATGGCATAAGTATACATCTAAATTTAATCACTTTAAGTAGGATATTTAAACATAGAGCATCACAGAAACGTAAACATAACATGGCATATAATAATAAGCGGAATCACCTTGACATGCACAAGCGGAATTCTACATACTGTCTGAAAGCCTCGACTACAAATGATGGGTTGATGGGACAACACCTCCAACTAACCCGGCCAAGTACTGAAACATAAATAATATAATTGTTTGAAAAATGTCCCTTGGAACATGAGGATTCACCAATAAGATAAAAGTAATCTCCGAGATGACCTAGATATGAGGATGATCCTGAGAGCTGGAACCTGATCATAAGATAATACAACCTAGAAAGTATGTGGTCAGTACGTGGAATGTACCGAGTATGCAAGGTAAGTAAAACGGACATTTAAAATATATGAAAACTTAAAAAAAACATCATAAGAGTTGGACATCATGCTTTAATCATAAACATCGTAACATAACATAAGGCTCAAGGTTTCAAATCATTCATAAACTGTTCATTATCATAATCATAAAAGAAACTTTATCAAATCATCACTTGAGCAAATATCATAAACATGAAAATCCATAAAACGTGAGGAACAATGGGAGGACTCAACATAACCGAAACCATCATGTTAAGCCTTTCATGATGCCCCAACTATCTCACTCAAGTGGGCAGAGTCGCCCCTGGCTTGCCAGGCGAGGGGCGTGCATTATGTGATATTGCGAAAAGATGAGATCATTTTCATTGTAATGTATTATTATAAACCCACGGTGGCATGTAGTTATGAGACACCGACGTAGTCCTTTGAACGCCAGGCTGCTCAGTGCTAGACACGAATCACAAAAATATGCATAAAGGATCATACGTAAATAAATAACATCATTCATTAAGATTCATGGGTACAAATAATCATTCATCATTCATTGATCCCCATAAAATATGATTAGCCAAGAATCAAAGGCCCTTTAGTCGGCCAACATCATAAATCGATAAATCATGAAATTCATTTCATAAACCGTAAACATTCTTCATCATGTGGGCAATGCCCAATACTTTATCATGCTTTACAATACTCAATTCATTCAAAAACATGCTTATAAACATTGGGTAACTTGAAAACTAGTTTTTTATCATCATTAACTCATAAATCATAAAGCCCATGCATACTTGAAGATCATGCATATAACTTGTAAATCTTCGAATCATGTTAGGCATTTGAATAATTTTATATTTCAAATCATAAATCATGTTATGTTAATAAATATCAACATTTGAAGAGAATATCATAAATCGATTCATCATAAATCATGCATGATTAGGCTTAATTGAATATAAATCGAAATTGATAATTTTATAAGTAAAATAAATTGTAAAACCTTATCAAAATCCATAAATTATGATGAGATTCATAAATCATAAAAGCCCATTAGAAATCATAAAATTTTCTCAAAAATTAAATTAAAACCCCAATAGATTTTTGAACGGAAACACCCATTTGTAACCCTACATACCTGGGTAAGATCAGATTCTAAATCTTGAATGCCCAAGAATGAATTGATAGGGAAAAGCTTGAAGAATAGCTTGATCTCTCCCAAATTCTCTTAGTATGCATGCATGGGAATGATCTATGCAATAGGGACTTAACCTATCTTAAAATGTCAAGAAAAATACATGAAACAACGTAGTTTAGAGCCTTATAGCATGGAAAGGTCAAAAATACCCTTAATGAATTTAGCCTGAAAATCTGCATAGGTTAACCAACGAGCGTACCAATGAGTCGTTGGAAGCTACCACGACTCGTGGTATGGCTCGTCGTCTGCACTGCCCAGGCCCTACTTCTAGAATCGAACCACGGGTAGACAGGATGACTCATCCTTTGGTACAGTGGGTTGTTGAGTCGATCGTTTCTTGCCTATCTGAAATTTTTGAACTTCCTCACAATGAGTCTCACCACGACTCGTTGTTTCCACCAAGGGGTCTTGGTGTCCTTCTGTTAAGTCCACTGAAAATTTGACCATGTAGACAACGACTGTGGACAACGAGTCATTGTTACTCATGATGGGTCGTTGGGTGACCCGTTACTTCCCCAAATACTAAAGTCCACCTCTCACCACGACTACAAATGAAGACTCGTTATTTCCCACAACGAGTCTTTACATCGTTCATTGCTTCCACTGCTACCCGGACTCCTGAAACAACGACTGGTAACAACAGCTCATGGTTTCCAACCACGAGTCATTACTCCTCTCGTCCTATGATGTTTTACCTTGCTTCAGTAGTTTTCAACTTTTAACTCCCGGGTCTACTCTTAGGCACTTTGGGGGTATTACAAAAAGAACCTGTCCAAGAAAGAAATCATAAGCTTATCCCAACCCACGGGAACCGCACCAGCTCTCCTACTCTCCTTCCACTGACAATACCATATATGTGTAACCCCTTTTAGCTGATAGGAGGCT
>JACEIK010000561.1:386599-406315 GCA_018107945.1 Datura stramonium | reverse complement strand
TATTTGATAGCATTGCAGAGGGTTCTGTGATGGCTCACACATTTATAGAGCCCAGTGAGATACTACACAAGATGACTAAAACAAACAAAGCTTGGCACACTAGGGAATATGAAGCAATTGCTATTAATTATTATAAGAGAATGATTGCAGAGCAAAGAAAAAGAGAGGATGAGCACAATCAGGACATGGAACACCTGAAAACCAAGATGGAATTGATCACCAAGCACTTGACAACCATGAAATTACAGAAAGTTCAGTCAATTGGTTCACAGGACAAAGCATCAAGGTATCATAATTATTACCTTGAGGAAAAGGAAGAAGCTAACTTTGTCAATAACAAGATAGAGGATTTTTGAGCCAATGAACAAGGGTCTAATAACTTGGTGGCAAGGGAAAGGGAATCAAGGTTAGAACTACTATAATAATAATAATTATTATTATGACCTATCTAGGTTCCAAGACAGAGATCAGGGCACGTGGAGAAATAGAAACAGACAAAAGAATGATCGAATTGGTGCTTATGTACCACCAAGGACCAGAGAACAATCTAGTGGTTAGGCTTCTAATTACAAGGTATATAGAAGACATGCTTGAACGTGTGCTAAAAAAGGTATAATCCACAGATGTAGGAGTTTAGGAGATCGGGGGAGACTTATTAAGTCTGAGTCAGCTAGTAGACTCATACTCCATTTCCATCAAGTGACTTGAGCAACAGATGGGACAAGTTTCTACAACTCTAAATTAATGGCAAAAGGGTACTGTTCCTAGTGATACTGCACCAAATCTGAGAAATGACACACATTGCATGGCTATCACTACTAGAAGTGGGAAGATGAGGGATGAAGAGCCCAAGCTTGTTGTCAATGATTATAGAGAGGAAACTATTCAAGACTCGCAGGTCATAAAAAAAGAAAAGAAGGAGTTCCCAAAACTATTTATGCCTATGCCTAGGCCACCTCCTCCTTTACCCTAGTGCAAGATGAAGAAAGCGGAGGACGTGGCAAGAAAGAAAACTGCCACAAATGTAGGAGTCTTGATGAATGTGAGTAAGAAGAAAGAGAAACTGATCGAGACCGAGAAGCCAACCACCATTACTAATACAGGAAAAGAAGGAAGACTCAAAGTTATGCACTCCTATTCTGAGTCCACCTCCTCCTTTTCCCCAGAAGCTTAAGAAGAAGGTTGAAGATAGGAAGTTCTAGAAATTCATGTCCCTACTAAAGAAACTGTCAGTAAACATCCCATTGGTTGAAGCACTTGAGCAAATGCCTGCATCTTTTGACTAAGAAAAGAACGGTGAGCTGTGAATTAGTGGATAACTTGCACCATTGTAGTATAATTACTTCACACTCCTTGGTTAAAAAGAATAAGGACCCTGGGGCTTTCACTATCCCCTGTACAATTAGATTCTTCGATTTTGCTGAATCATTGTATGATTTAGGAGAAAATATCAATTTTATTCCACTGGTAGTCTATAAACAGTTGGGTTTGGGCGTTCCCAGATAGATCACGATATGACTACTCATTTCACGACCCGAACATACACCCGGATCATAGACACGGGACAAGGGACCCCGAGGGATCCCAAGTCAACCCATGACTCATGCATACAACTAATCCTATTCAAATAAGCGGAACAATAATCATAAAAAATAGCGAAAACATAATTATGGCATAACATTATGAAATACTGAACATATACACAACTGAGCACTACATACCTGTCTAAAAGCCTCTAATACATAAGATGGGTTGATGGGACAACATCCCCAACTAACGCGACCAATACTGAAATGTAAGATAATATAAAAGTCTGTCAAACAGTCCTCGGAACATGAGGACTCACCAATAAGCTGAGAAAATAAGCTGAGATGGACTATGGATGATGATAAGCCTGAGATCCAGACCCTGTATCATGAAATGATACAACATAGAAAGTATGCGGTAAATACATGGAATGTACCGAGTATGCAAGGTAAGTAAATAGACATTTATATGTAAAAAAACTCATAAGTAACGTAGGAGAAGGACATCATGCATATATCATAAACTTCATAAGAAAACATACGGCTCAAGGTTTTCAATCATTCATAAAGCGTTCATAATCATAATTATAAGTAAACTTTGTCAAAACATAACCTGAGCCAATAACATAGATATAACAAAGCATAAGACATGCCTAACAATGGGAGGACTTGTCATAACCAACACCATCATCGTAGATCCTTTCATGATGCCCCAACAATCTCACTCAAGTGGGCAGAACCGACCCTGGCTTGCCAGGCGAGGATCGCGCATTATGCGTGATATAAAATTTTAGGGGATCATTATCAATACAATATATCATTAGAAACCCACTGTGACACGTGGTTATGAGACACCGGCATAGTCCTTTGAACATCGGGCTGCTCGGTGCTAGACACGGCTCCCAAAAACATGCATATAGGCTCATACATAAATCAATAACATCATGCATTAAGATTCATTGGCTAAAATATAACATTTATCATCATTGATCCCATTTAAAACATGCTTAGCCAAGAATCATAGGCCCTTTTCATCGGCCAACATTATAAATCAATAAATCATGAAATTCCCTTCATAAACCGTAAGTCATTCTTCAACATGTGGGCATTGCCCAATACTTCATCATATTCAATTCTTTCAAAACATGCTCATAAACATGGGTAACTTGGAAATCATGCTTTTCCATCATCAATAAACTAAAATTATAGAGTAGTCATCATAAATCATAACTTTCATGAACTTTCATCAAATGGGCATTTTAGATTTAAAAGATTGAAACATGATTTAAAGAAAATAATAATAAAACCTGCCCATCATTCATAATTTGATAATTAAAACTCAATTAAATCATACACTTAAAGAGAAACCACATTTTCATGCATTTGAGTAAAACTCCATAGACTTGAATAGGAGGATTCATGATTTAAATTTAAATTTGGGCATGGGTGGGGAAGAATTTCACCCATTCTAAAACCATACATACCTCGAAATGGGTTGATTCGGAACTCCTTGAATACCCACAAAGAAATTGATGGAAACTTGGGGAAGGAGACCTTGAACCTAGCAAAAATCTCTCTAAAGTTCTTGCATGAAAATGGGCATGCATAAAGGACTTAACCCCTCTCATCACACTCAGAAAATATCCAAAACAACGTAGTTTAAGGTCTAAAAGCGTCGAAGAGTCGCAAATTCCCTGAAAACTGTCCCGGACGGACCAACGAATGACCCAACAGGTCATGGAAACATACCACGATTCATGGTATCGAGTCGACGGGTCCCTTTCCTTATAACACATCTGAGATCCTTCCCACGACTCATCTTACTTCAAACCACAGGTCGTTGAATCAACCGTCGTCAACTCCTTGACCAATCTTACTTTCCTTTCCACAAGCCTCACCACAACTCGTGGTGCCATCCAACAAGTGGTGGTCTCAATTCATTGTCCACACTGGAAACCTCAACCCACGAGCAACAACTTTAAAAAATAGGTCGTTCCTCCTCACCACGAATCGTGGGATGCCCCGTTCTTTCTCCATCGGCCTAATCCAGTCCTTCTAATGACCGGTTACAATGACTCGTTGTTCCTGACTATGAGTCGTTACACCGTCCATTGTCACCACTGCTTCCCTAAACCCCCATTCCATGACCACTTTCGACGACTCGTGGTATCCACCCATGAGTCATTGAGTAGTCCGTTCTATGATATTTTTTCCAGTTTTTCTGCACTTTTCCAGGTCTATTCTTAGGCATTCCCAGGGTATTACAACTCATGGCCGATCGCACCGTAAAGACACTAGTGGGCGTATTGATAGATTTTCTTTTAAAGATGGATAAGTTTATCTTTCCAACAAACTTTGTCATATTGGTTTGTGAGGTAGACTTCGACGTCCCTTTCATATTGGAATGACCATATCTAGCCACAAGAAAAGAACTTGTTGACATAGAGGGGTGAGCTGAAATTTCGACTGAATAAGGAGGAAGTCGTGTTCAAGGTATTTAAATATATGAAGTAACCAAGAGATATGAGTGTCATTTTTCTGATCGACATAATTGAGAGTGAGGCTAAGAAGAAGGTGTTCAACCTAGGTGATTGGGTCCTATTTCCAGAGTTCAGACTAAAATTGTTCCCATGCAAATCAAAGTCCGAATTGTCGGAGCCTTTTAAGGTGGTGCATACAATCTCGCACAGGAAAATTGAGTTAGAAATGCATGATCGTAAGAGGATCAAAGTGAATTACCAATGCATCAAACATTATTTATAGACGCTAGATAAGAAAAAAGTGATTAATAAGGTATATTTTGATAAAGTCTAAGTAGTCAAGATATTCGCGTCATGCCGCAGTGTTAAATCAGGTGCTGCTTGGGAGGTAACCCGAGGGGATATTATGATGAAGTCTGAGTAATGAAGATACCCACATCGTGCCACAATATTGAATCAGGTGCTTCTTGGGAGGCAATCCAAGAATTTGTTGTATATTGTATCTCGTATTAGTTCTTATGTGCTCATGAGCAATTGTAACATTAGTTGGACTATGCAGGAAGATAGGGGCTCAAAGCATTATTGCAAGGTGGTAAACTAAAGAGAGTAGGGGAAAACAATCAACAAGGATAAATCATGAGAATATCCACAGGCTGTACACTAGTAGACGGCTCGTAGATCAACTCATCATTTTGTAGGAGTAAAATCCCTAACTCTCTAAAGAATTTTGATGGGAGATAGGATGGTTTGTCATTCAGTTGATGGCCTATCCAATCAATCATGGAAGCTGAATGTTATGATTAATATTTCTAGATGTTTGAAGAGGGAAAGATGGTCTGTCCCTTAATGTGATAGTCCGTCAATGAGGCGGTGGATCTCGATTGACTAAATTTGCTATGAGATAATTCCACGGAGGCAAGGACGACCCATTCGTTATTTGATGGGGAATCCAAAGGGTCGTGGCCAGCATAATGTTTTTATAACCCTAACCCGACTTGTATTTGTTTTCTTTTCTTCTACTTCTCCTATCTTGTTTAAAAATTCAAAAGACCCAAAAGAACCCCAAATCCATTAAAATACCCACAACCTCTTCCAGAACCATGATTATATCACCAACCTACAACCTAGGCACTTTCAATCTCCCAGTCATATCCTTCATTGTACCAGACCCCACATCCAAATCCAAGTCCTAAAGTCATTATAAAATAACCCCCGTCCAAATACCCAAGTCCCAAGTCATTATAAACACACCATTGCAGCTCCCAAAAATCCAAAAACTCCCACCTCCACCAAAATCTAAGGCTTGCAGTTTACAAAAGCGAAGCATAATTTTTGTTTATTCACTCTTAACCCATGCGTGTGCTGCAAAATCCAAAAAGGAAAAGACGATTTGTCCTTAGTTTCAAGGTTCATTTTTACACCCATTGTTGCCTCAAAAAACAAGGTGATTTTTCTAAAGATTTTTCACAGCCCATAGGATGAGTTGTGGACAGAAAGATAGGCCGTCGATTTGATCGTATATCTATCTATGACTATTTTGAAGAACTGTCCTCCTAACGGTGGTTAGTTCTTTGGCTTGTGAAATTAGTTGTCCAATCATAAATTACTTGGTTACTTTTGAAAATTCACCATGCTTCCTATGTTTCAAGCAAAGAGGGGGGTCAGTTAGTGCACAACACAGAGAGAAAGGTCAATCACAACTCGTTTGCGGGATGAAAGTGATCTTGAGAAGGAGCCATAATTGCAGCCTTGAACCACAAGGTAGAAATTGAATCTTCAGTCATCTTCTACCAAATCCGAAGAGGGAGGAGAGGCATCTAATGTAGTAGGTTCTAGAAAGTCCGGTAATAAGGACTCAAATATTTAAAAAAAGGGATGATAGTAGGAAACATAGCTCATTAAGCAAAAGACGGAGGCCACAACTGAGACCTCATCTTCTAAAGAGATGCAAAAAATGGAGTCTAGGGGTAAATTGAGACATCATAGAGAGGACCTTCGGTGGAAAATTGAGTGTATGAGAGAGATTTATGCTACTGGACTAGAGATAACGACCAGAGGCAATGTTAAAAGGTGTATATTTGAGGAGGTTGAGATACGATTCTCAGACTTGACTGAATTGCCAAATATAAAAGAGTTGTTTGATCATTATTGTCTTTKKTGGATGAGTGAGTCACAAGGTAAGTATAGCCTAGCCATAGTTTGAGAATTCTATACTATATATTACGCTACCTTGAACAACACACGCAAAAAATGTAACTCCGAAAAGAGACATCCTCTTTTGGACAAGGTCCAATTGAGGGGTAGAATGGTGGATATCTCAGAGCGCACAATATAGAGGCTCTTACTTGGCCGCACTTATGAGGAACTGTAGAATACCACGGATATTGTCTATAAAATGCACGTGGTGAGTGGGCGAAAAAAGTCTGTGGATCCAACAAGAAATGTTGAGGCAGATCAAGTGGTTAGGGTTCTTGCTTACTAATAAAGAGTAGGTGTGGGTCAATAAGGAGACAATGACCATCACAAAGGGGTCTTTGAGTTTTTCCACAAAGTTTTGGTTGGCGATAGTACGATTGTGATTGATTCTCACTCAGACCGATAATCATTTGACACTAGATCGGTCCGTGTTGGTGGATAGCCTTATGTCGAGGTAGGCAGTAAATTTTGCTCGAATCATAGTTGTGGAGATTTGGGAGAGTGTTGTTTGGTATGGGACTTCTAAACATTTCCTTATTTGATAATTTGGATATGCCATGAGGCAGGGGTGCCATTTTTATTGGCCATTGATTAAAAATTTGAGGCTACCCGCATTCAAGACATCCCTAAGGTTCGTGATGAGGCCAACCCAATTGCTAAATGTTGATTGGAGACATCTACTTCAGGAGATTAAATTTTCATGGATCTGCTAGAGGACAACACACCTAGAGATATGCTTGCACTTATGGGTGAGGGAGCTAGCATAGAAGCTGAGTCTTCAGCTATAGAAGCCGATACTCCAACAACTTCTTCCGCAAATCGGGTCTTAGTTGTGCCACCAGCGACTAAACCTCCAATTCTAATATTAGATATTGTTTTCACTTGAGATTATTTAACAACATTAGATAAGTTTATTGAGCAGAACGAGAAGCAGACAAGTCTCTTTGTTCAGCAGCTGAAATCATATGTTGCTAAATCCATAGCTACAATACATATTACGGTGCATGAGACAATAGGGATACTAGATGGATAGATTGACGGTATTGAGGAGCAGGATAATGAGTGAATGAGGGATGGACAGTCTATATATTTTAGCAGAGTGGTAGCATAGCTAGCATAGGATTTCGGGTAGACATTGCTGCTTTACAAATCAGCAAGGGCTCATTGCTTGAGACACCTGCAGCCATAGTGATAGAGGTACTGGAATTGGAAAGGCCATAAATTGACATAATTGATGAGTCACTCCCATGATGAGTGGGGAAGAGGGTTCATGATGATATTATTGAGAGTGATGAGGAAGGCACAACCAAAAGAGAACATAAGAGAGAAAGAAAGGAGATAAAAGAAGCACTCCAATGCTTTCATGAGGAGATGCACACGGTTGGAAAGTTCGAAGCTTCTACAAGTAGGGCACGTGAGAGTGCCAAGAAAACTTGGGACTATGACTCGAAGGGTAAGTCTTAGACATTGATTGGTGCATCTGGCACCTTTGCTATTATCGTAGATGGTACTAATACAGGGGTTGTACCTACAACCGTGACTTTAAAATAGGATGCCATCACTTGAGAGCCATATGTAAGTTATCATTCCCTTGTTTTGATACTTTTTAATGCTTTGGGGACAAAGCACAACATTTTTAACGGGGTGGGAGCTTGCATTTGTGTCCGTTTTTAGGTTTTTCTTGTTGTGTTCTTTTGCCAAGGACGTTTACTTACTATTGAACCAACATGTGTTGTAGTTAGGTAAAGGAAAATAGGATGACTTGACAGTCAAAGTATATAAATTGGCACTTTGGAGCATAAAAGGAATGAATAGAAGGAAACCCCTCTGAAAATTTTGTAATGTGTTTCATTGTCAATATGCTAACTGGCATGGCTCTTCGTTTGACATTTTATGTATTGATAGCATGATGATGACTTAAGCTAATACGCTAACTTAATGATTTGTAGTTGACTTTGAAAAGCCTATGCCATGTGTGTCTGAGCTTGATTACTTAGTCTTGCATTGTGCATACAATCTTGAACTTGCCCAGTTAGTATTGCTAATATCGTAGGATTGGTTGGTTAGAAAAGGATCATAGGTCGTTTTTATTATTAAACTCACTTAAGCCTACAAGACTATCCAAAGAAGTGAAATAATCCCTAGATCCCTATCTTGAGCCTTAAGCCATTTTTTGTTGATTATTTACTTTATCTCCATAATCCCTATTTGACAAAGTCCCTCGTTGGATACTAAGTGGCTTCAACTTAGGCAAATCGCCTAAGTTGAGGATGGCTAAGTTGATAAAAAAAGTCAAAATGATGAGCATGGAAGGTGAAAGCTAGTTTATGAAAAGAAAAAGGGTGTGGTGAAAGAAAAAAAGAAGAGAAAAAAAATGAATGAAGAAAATCAAAAAAGTTGGTACCACAAAAAGCAAAGAAAAAAGAGTCAATAATAAAACCACATCCATAGCATGTGAAATAAAGAAGGGAAGGGAGAAAATGAAGGGCTTTTTGGTGAAATAAAATGAAACAAAAGAAGTGTAGTGTTCAAGGAGGGTCGAGTCACTTATTCCATACCTACCATATCCATCACCAAGCTTACATTACAGGCTGAGAAAATTCCTATAGTGATCTTAATTTAACCATCCGATGATACAAGAATAGAAAATATGGGCATGCTTATGGCATGTATATGTCCATTGTTTGTACTTCTTTTTTATAGTGAGCTCTGGCATAACTGTTGTCCCTGTGATATTTGCATATATGTGTAGGGGACATTCTCTATAGTGAGGCACTAGGATGACATGGTTTAACTACTAGTTTTTGCGATTTGGTGTTATTGGTGTATGTGTTATACAATTGTCAATACCTTTTTGTCATACTTTTGTCCTGCAATGTGAGGTTGCGAACTTTGATTGAGCAAGGGGGGTTTTAAATTGAAGGTAAGTTGTTTTCTAAAGGTTCATTAGACTACCATAGTTTCCTAGGTTTTCTTATGTCTAAGCTTCGTGTAGTAGATTCTTGTTAGTCACTTGAGGAAAAGCAACATTGTAATTAGAGGGTGTTGATGTGCCAGAAAATTGTGGGAAAAAATCATTCTTTTAACTTAGAATGTTGGGGTTCTAAAGCATATTTTGGGAGATATTATGTTATTTTCTCCTATGTGTAGGTAAAATAGGTTTCAGAATAGAAGTTGGAAGTTTGAGTTTACAGTTGAAAACACGGGCCATGAAGACATTTGACGGACCGTGGAACTGGTCCACGGATAAAAAGCTCAAAAAAAATTTTAAAATGGCTCTGCAAAGACAGTCAAGAAGATGGATCATGGAACTGGTCCATGAACCGTCCTGATGGTTGTGGAAAATAATTAAAAAAGCTACCAGTTGAAGGCCCAAAATGATGACTATGTCGACTGTCCATGAACTCAAAGGACTAACGTCCTATTGGTTTCGAAAGGATAGGTAGATGTCCTAGAATTAAGGGGCTGTAAACCACAGTCAAGATGATGACTCATGGAAACTTTCACGGATCTTGGTTTGGCCCGTCTTACCTTCAAATGACCCAGTTAACAGAGGAAATTCACGAAAACTTTCACTTCCACGGACCGTGGTTGTAGTTGACAGTCTGTGGAAGCCTAACGGGACTGATATTTTCCTAGTTTGCATAGGAAAGGATTGCTATGTTATAAAATGTTTTAGTAGGGTTTCTTTGTGAGTTTATACACCAGACAGTACAAAATAGCATTGTTGCTTATTCCATGGTTGAAGAACAACATTTGTACTTTGATTTCGGAGATTCAAATGTGATTTTTGCTTTTGATCATTGGTGTGTACTTGGTTCTTATCAATATTATTTCAATACAACATCTAGTTATTCAATTCATCTACTGTAAGTTATTTTTATGACTTCTTCAATGAATTCCAATACATTTAACCAAATTATCAGTAGTTAAATCTAATAACTAGGATAGTGGGAACCATGAGGGAGTAAAGAATGTACGGTAAGGAAAATATTGATTCTTGAATTGTGAATATAGTATATTGTTATTCTTTTCACTTTAAATTTCTTTTAATGGTTTCAAACATTGAAACATGCTTGTATACCATACTTGCTTGAACAAAGAAGTTTAGGTTAGGAAAAGTAAATAACAATGAAAATTTGAGGCTACCAACTCTCCTGTAATTGTCTTGATCTAACCAAGGATAGTCAGTCAAAAACTAATGAAGAGGGTGAGAATATAAACACCTAAAGTTTGATAGGATTTAGTGTAAAATTCGTCTATGACGGTCGAGAGAAGATAGATAAACTTAGTCGTCAGTTTTGCGTTATTTCACCGAAATAGATCACTAATCCAATATCCTTGATAAGTTATGAAATCATGGAAAATACAGTCCTAGTTTACTCTTATTTATTGAATACAACACAATAGATCTCATAAATCAGTTACCAGTACTGAAAGAGTTTAAGCTCTACATTTTTGCATTACCAAACCCCCTATAGAAATATCGATTACTCGTTAAATATTTATGTTTAACAATTATTTATCTCCTATTCCTTGTGTGATTCTACCCCAATATCATTGTGTTTTATATTTGATTAACGACTACTAAATATTTCTTAAGATATGCAATTTGGGTGTATTAGTTGCTAGTCAGGCTCGAGAGAGGTTTGAGTCCCACGCACCTCCATGGGTCAAGGATGGGGTACCAAAAGAGGTGGCAGTGTCAATTCAAAAAGGCATTACACCTGCTTTGGCTTTATCGTAGGTGTTAGCCCAGGTGTTGAATTTGTTGAGTGGATTTGTAACACCCCAAAACTTTCCTAGATCAAACTCAAACTTTGCATTAAAAACCAGAAAGAACTAGAAAATTTTGTCTCAAAACGACCGAGACAATGAGTCGTTGCCAGCAGTAATGACCCATTGTCTGGGTCATGGTCAACCCTTCCAGTTGTCCTTCGAAAACCAATGAGACATCCTGTCACTCATTGCATTCCCATATCAAGAATCAGTTAAACCATTTCTAGGAACCCACCAGTTAAATGAAGAATCGTCGTCTGATGTAACGACTCATGGGGTGACTCGTTAGTTAGAGTCCGGGTGTTGTTGAAAATCTTCTTCCAGTAACAACTAGAGGCAACAATGACCCGTTGTATCACACAACAAGTCATTGTTTCCATTTGTGACAATAAGACTAGAAATCCTTCAATTGTTCCAGTGTTGACCATGAGAAAACACAACGACCCATTGGCCTACCAACGAGTCGTTGCATCGTCCATTAGCAGAGGGATCAAGTTTTCCTGCCAGTGACAACTAGAGGTACCAATGACCCGTTGGTTCATCCAATGAGTCATGGTCCCTAATGTGCTGTGGATTTACAGCACTTTCGACTCTCAAAACTAAGAAAATAGCATGGACTTAGGTGTGTTTATATGGATATAAGGAACTTTTTCTTTAGTTACAGGACAAATAGGTGTTGGAGTAAGAATGCAAAAAATATTGCCTGAAAGTGCAGAAAATGGGCTAAAGTCACAAGTCTCGGTACGAGTCGTACTGTAGATCATGAAATGTTTCAGATGGCTGTTTTATAAAGAGTACATCCTACGACTCTTAGTACGACTTGTACAATACTGGTACGAGCCGTGGCATTAAGTTGTGGAAATATTCAGAAGAATTGCATAAGAGGCTGACTCCTAACATGGATAGACAGTACAAGTCGTGGCATCAAGGTATGAGTCATACCATCACACTCGTGACAAACTTCAACAAAATTTAGAAATTCTCAGAGTCAAGCCACAAAAGAACAGTAAGACTCATGGAAAGCATGTACGAGTTGTACCAAGGCCCAACACTTAGCCAAATTTCAGCAAGCCAAGGACATACGGGTAGCAGGTATGACCCGTACAATCCTGCTATGGGTCGTAGGATCTATCATGGATTAGGCGACATCAGTTACGGATATTTACCCTGTTGGCTTAGGAAAAGGAATCTTATGTCTGTATAAATACTCTTTATGTTTTATTTTCAATAGAGAAGGTTAGAAGTCGTTAGATTTTGTTAGAAGACGTGAGAGAACATCAAGACAACATAGAATTAATTTGATTGCCTTGTGATCAACCTTTTCTTGATTGATTCTTGATCTTTGTGAATTGTTCTTGAATTAGTTTGGATATAATCAAAGAAGTTTTTCTCTCGTCCATAATTGTAAGTATTCATTTAGGTGTTTAATTATGAATGCATACCACAACCTTGCAACTATGAGAGGCTAAAACCTCAATAGCTAAGGTAGTAGGAACCATAGTGGATTAAGGAGCCAGGGTCACACAAAAGTGAGTCAAAACTAATGAAAAATGCTTCTATTGTATTCTCTTCATGCTTAAACTTTTCTTAACGATGTACAATGTTAGGACTTTCCTAAATTTTTTACTTGCTTGAGCCTAGAAAGGTAGAGATTAGGAAAAGAGAATTACAACAAAGCCTTGATCTTGATAATCATTTTATTAACTTGAGCTGTGGTCGTAGGATAGTTAAATTTGGAACAAATTGATAATGGTTAAATTGAAATCGATCATGAGACCTGATCCGATGATTGAGTATAGTACTCCAATAGGGACGAACCAGTCGTTTGGATGAACCCTAGTTATCAGTTCTATAAGTAAGCATTGGTATTGATCAATTGTGTATACCCGAAGCAGTTATGAATCCATGGTGAATACAAACCCTAGTTAGTCTTAACTCTTGATTTTACATCACAATTTCAATCATCGTTTTTAATTATTATTTTTCTTAAACCCCCCACCCCCAATTGGAGTAACTAACGAACAAGTTCACTTACCAACATTAGTCTAGATCTTCCATATTCCCTGTGGGTTCGACCCCAACCTCTTTGTTGGGTTATTTAGTGAAAATGTCCGCTTCATACTTCAGTAGGAGGTGTGGTTTGAGTGTTATCAAAAAGTGGTGCCATTGTAGGGGAATATGGCAAAGACTAGATTAATTTCATGTATTTGACTTTTGGTAGTTATTTCCCTATTTACGCTTTCTTTTATTTTTCTTTTGTGATTCCTTCAGTATACATCAAGGGAACGATCCCTCGTTCAAACACCCAGATGGAATGTGATAAGCTGCCAATTCCTGTGGAGGAGATGATGACTATTGATACATTAGCAGTTGTGATGATGAATTATGAGGGAGACGGGATACCAGAATACACAGAGACGGTGAACGCTTTAAATGGAATGGCTTCATATAACTTTAGACCAAAGAAGTTATACCTGGATCTGAAGAATCATTCAATGCCGCCAGCCAGGCCATCCGTGGAGGTACCACTAGTCCTTGAGTTGAAAGCACTACCTCCCCATCTCAAGTATGCATTCCTCGGTGAAGATAGTACTTTACCTGTAATAATTGCAGCAGATCTGTTAGACGATCAGGTGGGAGATTTGGTCAACATATTAATGAGTTACAAAAAGGAAATTGGCTGGACCATAGCTGATATGATCGGAATCCCGCCAGGCATATGTACTCACAAAATTCAACTCGAGCCAAATTGCATACCAAGCAAAGAACATCAGCGCCACCTGAACCCCCCAATGCAAGATGTAGTAAAGAAGGAAATCATCAAGCGGGATGCTGGAATGATATATCCTATTGCAGATAGCAAATGGGAAAGACTAGTACAGTGCATACCGAAGAAAGATGGGATCACAGTGGTGCCCAACGAAAAGAACGAGCTTATACCGACACGACCAGTCACAGGGTGGTGTGTATTCATGGATTACAGGAAACTCAACCACTAGACCCAAAAGGACCACTTTGCAATGCCATTCTTGGATCGGATGCTTGATAGACTGGCAGGTAGAGGTTGGTACTATTTTCTTGACAGTTATTTGGGATATAATCAAATTACCATTGCTCCAAAAGACCAGGAAAAGACAATCTTTACGTGTCCGTATGGAATGTTCACTTTTAGAAGAATGCCATTCGAATTGTGCAATGCGCCAGCCACATTCCAGCGTTGCATGATGTCTATATTCTCATACATGGTGGAGGACACCATTGAAGTATTTATGGACGATTTCTCTATTGTAGGTGACTCATTCGAATCTTGCCTCCACTATTTGACAAAAGCAATGAAAAGATGCAAAGAAACTAATCTGGTCCTAAACTGGGAAAAATGTCATTTTATGGTTAAGGAGGGAAGTGTTGGCTCATAAAATTTGGGAAAGGGGATTGAGGTGGAAAAGGCAAAAATCGAGGTTATATCTGGTTTGCCACCCCCTATTTCCATAAAAGGGGTCAGAAGCTTTCTAGGGCATGTAAGATTCTACAGACGATTCATCAAGTACTTTTCAAAAATTGCACAGCCATTTTGCAAATTACTTGAGAAAAAGCAAGGAAAAAGGTTCAAAGTGAATCGGCAAAGAATCAAGTTGTATCTGGGAGATGTAGAGGAATTAAGAGGAATAGAGGTAGTATACCTTGATGATGCCTGAAGAGTCACAAAAGTCACGTTGTGCCGTGACATTAAATCAAGCGCTGCATGGGAGGCAACCAATGAATGGCGAAGTATGAGTAGCCACAAGTATGTTCCCTTCCCTTTGTTCTTATAGTTCATTCTTCGGGGACGAAGCTCAATTTTCAAAAAGAGGAAGGGGTGTACTTGTGATTTTTTGGATTTTTGGATTCGTCCGAGGGTTTTTCTTACCATGTTTCTTTTCACTCGCGCATGCTATCTAGTAGAACCGCCATGTTTAGGACTTTATTTTCTTATTTTGTGATTTTTGTTTAATTAGGAAATAACTTAGGAGTACTCAGCCAATGAAAGTGCACTAGCTTTGAATTTTTGAAAAAGAAATTTGACCCTGTTTAATATTATTATGCATTAGCTATGTATTTGTTACTGCATACATGATTTCTATGGATCTTTTGATGTCATTTAGTTTATTAGCATGAGGAATCTTGTTAAGCCATGTGTAAACAAGACAGGTAAAGTGAATATAAGTCATGTTCCATGAGCAAGTGAGATTGGATACTTAGTTCAGTACTGTGTTGAAGATCTAAAACTTTCTTTGTTGGTCTTTGCGAAGGCTATAGATTGTTGGTTAGGATATTGCAACGACCCGAATGGAGGCCCGGATCGCAACACAAGATAAGGAGCCCCGAGAGACCCCAAGTTGACCCATGACATAAGCATACGTCTATCTCAATCAAAGAAACTGAAGAAATCAACAATATGAAGTCTAAACATAAACATAACATCAAAATACACAATCTGAAGCTGTATACAACCGTATGTCTGAAAAGCCTTTAAACATGAAGAGTTATTGGACAAGATCCCCAACTAACTCAACAAGCTAAAATTGAAAATACATGAGGAAATCTGAGAGTCTAGTCCTCGGGAGATGAGGACTCACCAAAATGAAGATTCTAACTCTGAAGTCGAACTATGAGCGGGGCTGGACGGTCAAAACATGGAATGTATAGAGTATGCAAGGTAAGTAAAACCTCTTATGTAAATAAAATAACTTAAAGACAATGCATATCGTAAAACATAAACATTAAGAATCTGAGAGTAGGGCTGGCATGCATTCTTTCTAAAATCATGATCTCATCATAACATAACATATCATCATGACATATCACAACATAATCGATTGACTCAAAGCTAAAAAATTTCACGCCCCACCTTGGGATGCATGACTGGCACCTGGTGCCCTAATAGGACCTGAACTGTAGAGCTGACTGAGCCTAACCACCTCTGGTGCAGGGCTGACTCTAAGTCTAGAATCGAGAAAATAATGGGCTATATAGAGGCTATAAATACAATCCCCAGCCGACAAGGCCTATAGCCACCTGTGAAAAATAAACAACTAACTAGAGACAAACAATCATAGGGAGTCCTATGCGGGCCGACAAGGCCACCATGATATCTAGTTATAACTGGAATGTAAAATCAGATGCTAAACTGAACTATGGCTGACAAGACCGCCAATCAATAGCTAAACAAGGCCCCACACGACCAACACACATAATCTAAAACACATATGGGCCTCACACAGCCGATATCGTCTAACCACAAGGAAGTAACACAATCTGCAAGCCTCTAGGAGTAATAAGATGGTCGGGACAGGGCCCCGACCTACCCATAGTGTACAAACAAAAGAAGTAAACCTCTATCACACAAGATCCAAAAGAAGGGAGCTGACGGCTCTGTACAATTGACTGGAACTACGAGGGACCTACCCCTCATCTATCTGCACCTGTAGGCAAGTAATGCAGCGCCCCAAAAGAGGGCGTCAGTACCACAAGTACTGAATATGTAAAGCGGTAACTTTAAATAAATGAAAGTAAGGAAATAGAACTAACAATGACTGAAGTAAAGGAAACAGACTGAAGATGACTGAAGTAGTGAAATCAGGGTTAAACATAACTGTAATAAAGAGGGTAGGGTTCATACCTGACAAATGAGGCGTCTTACTTTCTAACTATCGGTAACTAAAGCAAGCATAAACCTTACCTGGCTCCCATAAACTGGAAGGTACAATCAGCATAGAATAACCCACTTGGGCCCGCATTAGCCCTAGTGAGTACAGCTCAATCTATATACCCTTATCCAGGTCATACTGAGTCAACTACAAGCTATAAGCGTCATGCTGATCCCTTGGGTCTGTATTTGGGCCCGCTCAACCCCTAATTGTAGTTGTGTCTGAGTTCGAAGGACTCCTGATATCTACACCCAAGGGTTAAACGCTCGACGGGTGTGTGTATAAGGCCAACCATGGAAATATGAGGATCTAGATCCCAATCTTCATCCCTTGCGGACGGCATGCCGCTCCGTAGATGGACGTATTCTCGCCCCTGGCAGGCGCGATGCAGCTATTAACCCTAGGGTGGTAATGGAAGCTACACAGGTATAATCCAACCCAAAACAATACAATTTACGAGTCTCGACTGACAAAAACAACTAGACATGATAACATACTCCTTACATGCTTTACTGGGATTCATACTAGACTACGATACTGAGAAAAACTAACTTGCCGAAAGAAAATGCCTTAACATACCTCGTTCGATGTTTACCAATTAACTGGTGAGCTTTGGCTCGTGTTCAACTTCCCTTCTCAGTTGTAATTGTCACGCCCCGTCTTGGGAGGCATGACTGGCACCAGGTGCCCTACTAGGACCTGGACTACTGGACTAGCTGAGCCTAAGCACTTCTGGTGCCAGGCTGGCTCTAACTCTTGATTCAAGAAAACGACGGGCTATATAACGGCTGTAAATACAGCCTCCGGCCGACTAGGCCTATAGCCACCTATAAGGAAACAAAAGCTACCTAGAACAACTGAATCAATAGGGAACCTATGCGGGCCGACAAGGCCACCATGCTATGTAGTTATTTATGAATCAAGAAATCAAGTGCTAAACTGCTATGTGACCGAAAAGATCACCACTACCAACTGATTAAGGCCCCACACGGCCTCATACTACCGTTCCTTTACTTTCACAACTAACGACGACACAACGGAGTTCTGAATTACCGCTCTGTTGTCCTCTGTTTCTGCTACACGAATGACTAAACTGGCTAACTGGTGTATTTTTCGGGCCAATTCCCGCTGCTCGGGCTGCAAGTACGCCAAACTCCCCATAGACTTATGGCTAAGGGCATCTGCTACTACGTTGGCTCTTCCTGGGTGATACAGAATATTTACATCATAATCTTTCAACAACTCCAACCTACGATGCTGCTGCAAATTCAACTCTTTCTGGGTGAAGATATACTGTACGCTTTTATTATCAGTGAAAATATCCACATGAACGCCATACAAGTAATGTCTCCATATCTTTAGGGCGTGGATCACTGCGGCTAGTTCAAGGTCATGGGTAGGATAATTCTTTTCGTGTTTCCTCAGCCGCCTGGAAGCATAAGCGATTACTTTACCATGTTGCAACAACACACATTCTAACCCAATACCCAAAGCGTCACAATAAACTGCATAACCCTCCGTAGCTTCTGGCAATGCTAACACTGGGGCAGAGGTCAACCCTTCTTTCAATTTCTGGAAACTCTGCTAGCATGCCTCCGTCCACTGAAACTTTACTGCTTTTTGTGTAAGTTTAGTCAGAGGTTTCGCTATGGTGGAGAATCCCTCAACAAATCTTCTGTAGTACCCTGCTAATCCCAAGAAACTGCGTGCCTCAATTAGAGTGGTAGGTCTAGGCCATGTTTTCACTACTTCTATTTTCTGTGTATATATCTATATACCATCCTCCGACACGATGTGACCACAAAGACTACTAAATTCAGTCAGATTCACGTTTAGAGAAATTGGCATGTAATTGACGATCATACTGATTTATCATACCGGAGAAATTGAAAAGTAATCTCTCTGTACAACTAGAGCTTTATCTGGCCTTCTGGGCCGCATGCTAATGCTACTCGCCGCTGGAATAATCTGTGTGACTGTCTGCACACCATGTGCACATATCTGATCAGAGGATCTTGATAGTGATCATGATCTCTAATGATCTGGCTGAATAACTGTGAATAACTGAATAACTAGGCTGAATGACCCGAATGCTGAAGTAGTCTAACAATGCTCTAAACGTCCTACTCAGGCATCTGTAGCTCATGCATAACTGCGGAGTTGTGGACAGCTAACTATTTTGTTATTCGAATAGGACAACTGTAGAGCTGGGATTAGTCGAACTTACCCTCAGGCGATCAGCCCCTGGATCTTCACAGGGAGCCTACCGATTTCCTTATCTCAATAAACACTGTGCTAGTAGAGTCCTACCAATTCCTTATGCCTAGTTCGTATCCACCGGATCTATACTGTTGTTCTATGAAATTCTCGATCTTATGAGCAATTCCGTAATGACTGGCCCTCTCTTAGGACTCTGTATCTTAATATCTTACGAGAACCGACTGGGGTATTAGTCCGTCACTGACCACTGATGTGGACCCTTTCTTGGGGTACCCACGGGTTTGTCTGATTGGGAGGGCTGGCTTACTTGCGGGGTGTTCTACATGATAACTGCTAGGTTGACTAAGGCTGACTCTCACCTACACGGCTGAAAAAAAATGATGTACGACAACTTAACATACTTGAGAGTTCTGGTGTTGCTAACCTGTGGAGTATGCTTATTCGGTCTCCGTTTCTGGTTCTGGCACATGCGATAACGTTACTGGTCTGTAGGGATGCCTCCCTGCTAATACAGGTGCCAGCTGGTCGTCAGACCGTCTAACTATGCCCCTATCATCTAACCACCTGATTAAGGCTACTAACTCTTGTGAGCTTCTGAAGTCTAAATCTGGCGACAAGCATATAAATCCATTAACTCAATAAACTGAAAACTGAAAAAGTTCCTATGGCTTCATACGTGAATCAAACTTACACTGCCCCCTTTTTGGCGAGGGGTCCTACAGTACGATCTGTATATACTTCCTAGAAGCTAAGCAGAATTTGTGTGATTGTAACCCCTATTGGAAGCTACTCACAGCATATCTGATATCTGTATACATATATATATAT
>JACEIK010000561.1:374593-384736 GCA_018107945.1 Datura stramonium | reverse complement strand
ACTGGAAATAACTGAAAACAAGTAATATAACTCGAGTCTTCAACTCTTGGAAACTCTTCTCGCAAGCCTCTGACCATTGGAATTTCACTTTCTTCTAGGTCAATTTGATCAAAGGTGCTGCAATCGATGATAAACCTTCCACGAACCTTTGATAGTATCTAGCGAAACCTAAGAAGCTCCAAATATCTAAAGGGTTCACCGGTATAGGCCAATTCTTCACCGCTTCTATTTTCTGAGAATCCACCTTTAAGTCTCACATGATACCAAATGGCCCAAAAATGCCACAGAGTTCAACAAAAATTCACACTTGCTGAATTTGGAATATAATTGGCAATCCTTGAGAGTCTGAAGCACTACCCTCAAATGAGCGGCATGTTCCTCCTCGCTTCGAGAGTATATCAACATATCATCAATAAACACAATCATGAACATATCCAAGTATGGCTTGAACACCCAGTTCATCAAGTCTATAAAATCCAGGAGCATTCATTAGTCCAAAAGGCATAACTACAAACACATAATGACCATACCGCATCCTATGGTTGTCTTCGAGATGTCACACTCTCGAACTCTGAGCTGATGGTACCCCGACTAGATATCTATCTTTGAGAAACATTTAGCCCCCTGAAGCTGGTCAAATAAATCATCAATCCTAGGTAAAGGATACTTGTTCTTGATAGTGTCTTTTTTCAATTGCTGATAATCAATTCACATTCGAAGAGAACCATATTTCTTTCGGATAAAGAGAACTGGTGCTCCCTATGGCTACTTGCTCGGTCTGAAGAAACCCTTATCTAACAGGTCCTTTAATTATTCCTTCAACTCGTTTAGCTCGGCTAGAGCCATTCTGTAGGGAGGAATAGCTATAGGCTGTGTGTCGGGAAGAAGGTCACTACCAAAATCAATCTCCCACTCGGGAGGGATTCCTGGTAAATCATCTGGAAAGACCTTTGGGTACTCACATACTACTGGAACTGACTGGATAGTCGGGGTGTCAGACTCAACATCCTTAACCCTAACTAGATGCTACACACAACCCTTAGAAATAATCTTTCTAGCCTTAAAGTAGGAAATGAAATAAATCTACAGGAACAACTGAACTACCCTTCCATTCTAAGATTGGCTCACCCAGAAATCTAAACTCTACTTCCCGGGTTCTACAATTAACTGAGGCATAACATGAAACAGCCAATCCATTCTGAGGATAACATAAAAATCGGTCATGGCTAACTCTATCAAATCTGCTGAGGTGACTTTCTGAAGGAATGAAATCGAGCAACCTCTATACACCCATCCAGTTATAACTGAGTCACCTACTGGAGTAGAAATTGAGAAGGGTTCTGATAAGACTTCAGGACTGACTCCGAAGCTATTGGCCACATAAGGTGTCACAAAAGACAAGGTATCCCCCATATCTAACAAAGTATAAACATCAATATGGAAAACTCACAGCATACCAGTGACTACATCCAAGGAGACCTCCTGCTCCTGGAAGGATGCTAAGGCATAGAATTTGTTCTGTCGCTGACCGCCACCTATGGTAGTAGATGCTCCCTGATGTGCTGAGCATACGGGTGGGGCCGCAGAACTAGAAGTTGGGCCTCGGCCCCCATCATTATCCTGCCTCGCTGCTGGGCAATCTCTAAGCATGTGTTACTGCGTGACCCCGGCCGCACCTGCAGCAAGCTGGAACACTAGAATCTACAGGTTTAATTCTTTGACACCTAGAGCCTGATGTTCGCCCCCTCTTATCGTGCCTCGGTCTGGATGTCGCACTCAATGCTGAAGATGCTAGGGATGATGATCATTGGTGGGTCTGCTGTTGGTGCCCACCACCTGACCTCGGCTGTGAGAATCTACGGTCGTCGGTCCTGGCCCTCTTAGCCTCCCTCTCTCTCAGATGTGCTGCCTCCATCTACTGGGTGTACAAGGCTATCCGAGGGAAATCTATATCCTGATGGAGAATAGTTGTCCTTCAATCCTTGTCCAAATAGCCCGCTACTCCATGAACGAATCTACTCACCCGCGCTCTCTGATCAGCCACTAACTCTGGGACGTACTTTGATAGGCGAGTGAACTCGAGGGCATACTCCTGCACTGTCATTCTCCCATGGTTTAGGTTCATGAACTCAGCTTCCTTCAGCTCCCTCATCTCACGACGGAAGAACCGATCTAGGAATACAATATGAAACTCTTCCCAAGTGACAGGGCCTTCTCCAGCAACCCTACTATCCTTCCATTGTTGAAACAAAATATGCGCGACCCCTTTCAACTGGTACAACGTTAACTCTGCACACTCAACCCCATTCACCCCCATGACTTGGGTGATTTTCACTATCTCATCTATGAACTCATGGGGGTCCTCCCCCACTTTTGACCCGAGAAACTCTGGCAGGTTCATTCTCAAGAAGTCTCTTGCTCGAGATGCTGCTGCATTGCCATATTGTAAAACATGCGTAACAACCAACTGATTGACCTGAGCTGTCAAGGCCTGTGCAAGCATCTAAATAGCCTCCCAAAATTCAGCATGGGCAACCAGCTCTGATGCCTAGTGCTCCTGAACTGGTGGGGCCTGCTGGTGCCTTTTCCCATTTCCATCCTCGTGGTCTTCTCAATTTCCATTCCTTCTACTAGTCAATCTTTGGGGAGCCATGATTCTGCAATCTTGAAAAGCATGAATTAGAAGGATAGGGAGACATTTCATCACACGACATAGATCATGAAAGAAGGGAACATTTCCTAGACGTTTCGTAACCTCCTCATCATAAGTGTGGTGCTCTTTACCCATGAGAAAAACTATACTTAAAGCGGCTTTCATCCACCCTAGGAAACTTCAAACCTATTGCTCTGATACTAAGTTTTTCACGACCTGGACAGAGGCCCACATCGCAACACGGGACAAGGAGCCCCGAGAGACCCCAAGTTGACCCATGGAAATAAGCATACATATATCTAAATCAAATAAACTCAAGAAATCAACAATATAATCATAGAGGAAGTCTAAACTTAAACCTAACCTCAGAATACACAATCTGAAGATGTATAAAACCATATGTCAAAAAAGCCTTTAAACATGACGAGTTTTTGGGACAAGACCCCCAACTAACTCAACAAGATAAAATTGAAAATATATACGGAAATCTGAGTAGTCTAGTCCTTAGGAGGTGAGGACTCACCAACATGAAGATGCTAAATCTAAAGTTAAACTATGAGCAGGCTGAACCTTAGTGTCGAGTCCTGTATCATGAAATGATACAACATAGATTATGTGGTCAATACGTGGAATGTACAGAGTATGCAAGGTAAGTAAAACCTCTTATGTAAATGAAATCATTTAAAGACAATTCATACCGTAAAACATAAACATTAAGAATCTGAGAGTAGGGCTGACATGCATTCTTTCTAAAATGATGATCTCATCATAACATAATATATCATCATGACATATCATAACATAATCGATTGACTCAAAATTGAAATATGATATTTATAAATAAAGCTGAACATTGAGTCAAACCCGCTTTAGAACATTCTTACATATGTAAATCTCATGAGTAATGAACATGTATAACTGAAATCGTGAGGAACAATGGGACACTCGTCTTTTAACCGATATACCACGATAGAGCTTCCGTGGTCCCAGCTATCATACTCAAGTGGGTAGAGTCGTCCAAAGCCTTGTCAGGGCTAGGGACGATACCATGATACCGATATCAAGCTCATGGGCCAATAGGGTCGGGGATAGTTCACAAGGGAGGTCCCAAAGTTATAATGTATAAACCTACGTTGGCGTGTAGTTCTTAGGCATAGGGTGATCGATCCTTATCCTTCTCAATGCTAGACACTACTCCCAAAAACATACATATGGTCTGCATCATTAACGAAGCTAAACAACATCTATTGACGGAGCTCATAAATCAAATACATCTCAAAGAGGAAATCATGCATAAGAGAAGCTTTAACTCAAACCATACTACAAGTTGAAAGATAATTGTGAGTCTTCGCTCCAAAACCATGTGGTAAGCTATGCATATGAAAGACCTTAATTCAAACATACCACAATATGAAAATCTAAGTGGGAGTCTTCGCTCCAAAACCATGTGGTAAGCTTTATTCGGGAAATCATCAATCGTACTTAAACATGTGGGCATTTCCCAAAGCGTTATCATACTTGAAAGTACTCCATTCATATTGAAAACATAATTATAACATGGGTAACTTAGAAACATACTTTTCATCATAATGCCTCATCATCATCATGCATTCGTCACAAATCTCATCTTTCATGAAGTTTTCAACAATGGGCTTTTTAATTCATAAATCTAGAAATATGATTCTTAATTGAAAACATTATAAAACTTGCCCATGCTTCATAATTCAATAATAGAAATGTAGTTAAATCTTACCCATGCAATGAATTAGGAGATTCATGCATTGGGTTAAAACCCCATAGATTAGTCATAGATCATTCATGATTTAGAGAGGGATTGGGTATGAGTGTGAAAGTAATCACCCTTTCGTAACCCTACATATCTGTTGGTAGCTGATTTTCACACTTCCTTGAATGCCCAATAGGAAATTGAAGAGAAATTGATGAATGCTAGGCTTGATCACCCTCTCTATTCTTCTACCTTGCATACATGAAGGAATAAGGCCTAAAATGAACTTAACCTCTTTAAATGTCACTATTCATAACTCAAAACGATATAGTTTAGGCCTTAGAAGCTTAGGAATTGTGAAAAAGTCCTTACCAAATTCACAGAAAATAACTTTCAGGTGGTCCCAATGAGGGACCTAATGACTCGCTATCAAGGGTCAGAACTTGTGGCTTAGCTCGTGAGGTTCACCGCTTCTCAAGTCCTCAGGGCTCATAATGGACAACATAATGACTCCTTCCTGGTGACCACGACAAAATTTATTCCATGCTTGATCACGACTCACCCCAAGAACCGTGTGGGCTTTCCACGACTCGTGGGGGCCTCCCATCCAGTACACAGTCTTCATTTTCTTCTTTACACAAGCATCACTCCCCACGACTGACCCAATGACTCATGGGGCCTGACCACGAGTCGTGGTCATCTCCATGGGGATTTGTTTCCCAATCTTCTTAAGCTCATCACTTGGCTTCCCCACGATTCACATCACGACTCGTGGGTTGATCTCATGGGTCACCTCATGACTTGTCCTATGCTTGGTGCCAGTTTTTAATCTTTTCTCCATTTAAACTCCTGAGTCTAATCTTTGGGCTTTCGGGGTGTAAGAAATATGATAATAGGTCATTTTTTGTCATGATCAATTTTAGCGTAAATAACCCTACCAAAATCATATGATTCCCTTGATCCTAATTTTGATCCTTTAATAGACCATTTTTATTTGACTAACAGATGAAACGTACCCATTTTTTTTAATGAACCTATTTTGGCCCTGGTCCTTCCTTGGACATTGTGAACCTCAACATAGAGAAAATGCCTAAGTTGAGGGTGGCTAGAGTAGGGGTGCATAAATGGTGGGAACGAGGAAAAGAAAAAGAAAAGAGAAAAGGTTAAAAATGAGGTGTGGTGTGAAAGAAATAAAGAGATGAAAATTTTAAAAATCTTGAAAAATAAAATTCAAAATAAATAAATAAATGCTTGAAAAGGTTGAAAAGACACAACACCCATAGAAATGAATAAAAAAGGAGGTGAAAATGGAGGAAAATGGATGAAAACAAAAGAGGATGAAATAGGTGAATGGTGAAGCCAATGTATGTAGTGCCAAGGAAGGGATAATCATTCAAAAATCTCTCATATTTATCATGTCCAGCCCTAAAGCCTATAGCAAGTCCTATAGTGATCCTAATCTGACTGTCTGACAGACCGAAGCAGAGAAAATAAAGGCAAGCCTATGGTATCTGATACACAGTACTTGAAATTTCATTGTAAGAGTGAGAGTCTCGCTTGTTTAGTCCCATGCAATATCTGACACTATATCTGTGAGTAGGGACTTCATTTGTTGTGAGGGTACATGGGTTATGTTTACTTTTACCATTGGTCTGTGTGAAAAGCATCGGTGATGACTTGATTTCCTGTTGATAGCTAGATGACATGTCTTGATCTGTTTAGCATGTTTAGTGGTTGCTTGTAGTACATTAGCTAATATTTGTTCATAAAAGAAGGGTCAAAATTTGTTGAATGTATAATGCAAGTCTTGTTTGGTATTGGCGGTGTATTCTAGGTTTATTTTCTAGTTGAGCATCGTGTTTAGTTATTTCTTTTTTTGCTTGAGGACATGCAAAAGTCTTAAGTTGAGGGTGTTGATATGCTGTGGATTTACAACACTTTTGACGCTCAAAACTAAGAAAATATCATGGACTTCGGTGTGTTTATATGGATATAAGATACTTTTTCTTTGGTTACAGGACAAATATGTGTTGGAGCAAGAATGTGCAAAAGATAGCATGAAAGTGCAAAAAATGGGCTAAAGTCACAAGTCTCAACAGGAGTCATAGGTTGATGCTACAAGCCGTACTGAAGATCATGAAAAGTTTTAGATGGCTGAGTTATGAAGAGTGCATCCTATGAGTCGTACAATGCTTGTACGAATCGTAGCACTGAGTCATGGAAATATTCAAAAGAATTGCACAAGAGGCTGACTCCTAACACGGATAGATAGTACGAGTCGTGGCATCAAAGTACGAGTCGTACAATCACACTCGTGACAAACTTCAACAAAATTTAGAATTCTCAAAGTCAAGCCACTGAAAAATAGTACGTCTCGTAGGAAGCATGTATGAGTCGTACCAAGGACCAACACATAGCCAAATTTCATCAATCCAAGGACATATAGATAGCAGGTACGACCCGTAAAATCCTGCTACGGGTCGTAGGATCTATCGTGGCTCAGGCCACATCAGTTATGGAAATTTACCATGTTGGCTAAGAAAAAGGATTCTTATGTCTGTATAAATATTTTTTATGTTTTATTTTTAGTAGAGAAGGTTAGAAGTCGTTATATTTTGTTAGAAGACGTGAGAGAACATTGAGACAACATAGAATTGAGTTGATTGGCTTGTTATCAACCTTTTCTTTATTGCTTCTTGATCTTTGTGAATTGTTCTTGAGTTAGTTTGGATATAATCAAAGAAGTTTTTCTCTCATCCATAATTGTAAGTATTGATTTTCGTGTTAAATTATAAATGCATACAACAACCTTGCAACCATGAGAGGCTAAAACGTCCACAGCTAGGGTTGTGGGAACCATGGTGGATTAATGAGCTAGGGTTGCCCAGAAGTGAGTCAAAATTAATGCAAAACGCTTGTATTGTATTCTCTTCATGCTTAAACATTTCTTAATGGTGTACAACATTAGGACTTGCCTGAATTCTTTACTTGCTTGAGCATAGAGAGGTAGACATTAGGAAAAGAGAATTACCACAATGCCTTGATCTTGATGATCATTGTATTAACTTGAGTTGTCGTCGTAGGATAGTTAAATTTGGAACAAATTGATAATGGTTAAATTAAAATTTGTCATGAGACCTGACCCAGTGATTAAGTATAGTCATCCAATAGGGACGAACCAGTCATTTGGATGAACCCTAATTATTAGTTCTACAAGTAAGCTTTGATATTGATCACGTGTGTATCCCTGAAGAAGTTATGAATCCATGGGGAACAGAAACCAAAGTTAGTATTAACTCTTGATTTTACATCACAATTTTCATCATTGTTTTTAATTATTATTTTTCTTAAACCCCCCCAATTAACTAACCAACAAGTTCACTTACCGGCATTAGTCTAGATCTTTCATATTCCCTGTGGGTTCGACCCTAACCTCTTTGTTGGGTTCTTTATCGACAACGTCAACTTCATACTTCAGTAGGAGGTGTGGTTTGAGCGTTATCAGTCCCCTTCCATTTCCAAACTCCAGTGAGCCCGGATTCCAGGCCTAAGACCAACGACTGGTCCGAACGAGTCGTGGTATCAACCAACGACTCACTATTTGATTCGTTAGTCCCTTTCGGGCAATTTTATATATTTTCTTTCACGGAAATTTTCGTATCTTCCACCTATTTAGTTCCTAAACTACATCATTTTGGGTATTTTTTTTGAGAGAATAAAAGGGGTAATTGACTAAATCCCTCTCATTTTCACTCAAATCTCGATCTCCAGAGCAAAGAAGTTCTTGATAGTTCTCTCAGAGAAAGCTAGGGCTTTCAAGTTTTCTCCACAGATTCTCCAGAACCTTTGTAAGAAAATTCGACTCCAGGTATGTGGGAATTGAACAAGGGAATTATTCTTCCCTTGTGCCCTAAAACTCTTCTGAAATGCTTGTTAGTTTTATCCCTGAAGTTCACAGTTAAAGTTCATTTGTTAGTAAATTATGGATTTATTCATGTTATAAATTTTGTGATTAATTAGGGTTGTTGTTATCTATACTTCTTGTCATTATCTCCTTTCATGAAATTTTATGATCTTAGCCCTAGTTTCTTTAAATATAGTGAATTGAGTATTTCAACATGTTCTAAATACAAGTTTTGCTTGATTTTGATTGTTATTGAAATCACCAGGATAGTATAGTTATATGATCAAGAGTAGAATTATTGATTGTTTAGTCTCAGATAGTACTTAGAAAATTTCAGTATCTTATAGAAATGTTAGTTGATCAGTTTTACTATAGTCAGTCTCTTGAGGTGTCAGTAATGCCTCCCAGTCCCAGTTTTTAGTTATCAGTTATCAATTTTTTCTTTAGATGGTTCCAACGCTTCTAGATAAGAATATCTGACCAATCCTAGATCTAGCACTTTTGGTTATTAGTTTGTTCTCTAGACGGTTATGATGCTTCCAGATTAGCAGCTTTTTCAGTCTTAGAACATCATTTTTTAGTTATCCGGTCTGATCGACTCTCTGGTTACCTCTAGATAAGTATCCCTTCCCTGACTTAGTCCAAGACCCCAGCTTCGAGCTATCAGCTTAGTTGTCTATCCAGTGGGAGTAGGACTTAGCACCGAGAGGTCCAGGGTTCCAGTGGACCCAGCTTCCCAGAACTACATTTCCTCCGTAGGTTATTAGCCCGAATAGGCCCCAGATAGTGATCTCATAGTCCATGCCATTATATCCTGGCAAGGTATATTGGGTCCTATCGATGGGGCGTATATATCGAATTCCACATTTAGCTCACGTGGTTATATGTCAGTTATAGACTCTCCCACTTGTCAGTTCAGTTCAATTCAATTTCAATTCAGCTCAGTATAAATTCAACTCAGTTTTAGTTTACCTCAATTTAGTCACTCAGTTTCAGGACATGCTTATGACCATCAAACAGGGTCATTATTGACCGTTCATAGTTATAGCTCAATTTTTGTCAGTATTCATTATCAGTTGGTCGTTTCATGTTATTTCAATTCAATACTTATTTTCCCATGCTTTATGTATATCCCACTTACTTAGTACATCTGAAGTACTGATGCATACTTTTCATGTTGTATCGTGTCATGATATAGGCGCAGGTTCTCAATCTCAATATCATCAGTAGTTTCCTTCGACAATATCAGCAGCAACATCATTTGGTGAGTCCTCATCATCCGAGGATGATGATTATTTGTTTAGTTAGTTATCCATTAAGTTAGACTTTAGAGTTTGCATAGCTATTTTAATAAAGCTTCAACTTATGTTTACTTATTTTACTAGTGCAATGTTAAACCATGGGTTAGCTTGGGGTCACTTCTGGCACCAAGTACCGTGTCTCATCCAGGATATAGACTTGAGTCATGAAAAACTTGGTATCAGAGCACTAGGTTTAGAGTGTGCTAGGATGTCTGAATTTCGTGTTACGTAGAGTCCTTTTCATGGGTCTGAAGCACTCCACACTTATGAGGGGGAGGCTACAAGGCGTTTTTAGGAAAAATTTCATTTCTTTCATTATTTTTATCATGCGATAGAGTGTAAACTCTAAAGTTTTCTCTTCTAATTCGTGCTTTATGCAATCGCAGATAATGGCTCCCAGAAGAGATAGTGGAAGAGGAAATAATAATGGGAATCCACTGTTCGCCGGTTTTTAGATGTCTACACGCAAGTGCACGTGGTCGAACAAGTAGTAAAATGGCTCAAGTAAGCCAAGTATCGATCCCACAGGGACTGGACCAAGGTAATAATCGAATCAAGT